>JAMKCH010088338.1:0-14661 GCA_023653785.1 Ophioderma brevispina
GGTGATATTAGTAGATAGTACTGATCATATTTATGAAGAAAAAAAATTATGTTGAATTACTCAGTTTTTGGCTGTGGACTTTGCAAATTAAAATTTGTCATTTTTTAGAGATTACGGGTAGTTTAGCGCCCTCTATCTCCATAACGAATCGGGCAAAATTGTTTATAATTTTTAGGTGATATTAGTAGATAATACTGATTATATTTATGAAGAAAAAAAATTATGTTGAATTACTCAGTTTTTGGCTGTGGCCTTTGCAAATATTTACTATCGACATTTTCGTAGCATAGGACCTTTGTTCTCTAAGGTCGAGATTGTCAAAGAGGGCGTGATATTCTTATTGTGCAATTTGAATTAAATGTACGAATATACGAATGTGAATGTGCGAATGTGAATGTCTGAATGTGCGAATATCCGAATGTGGGAATATCCGAATGTGCGAATGTGAATATCGGGCTAGGATCACCGTGCTGTGGTAGTCCTGTCTATGTGTAGACGTTGCAAGATTTTGCTAAATTAAGTGAACTTAAATGACTTTGCCTGTATGATATATCTGGTGGTTTTGCCACTGCGGTCCGGTAAGTACGTAATCCTGTTTCTAAAATTGAAAAAAAAAGTGTTCGAAAATTCTAAAGACTGGAAAGTATCGAAATGCATTTTGGGGAAAATGGATGCGACCGTAGCGATTGCGTGTTCACTTTTTCCGTGTCTGCGAACACCGAAGTACCCGACAAAAGCGTTCAATTTTCTCGCTTAGGTTCTATAGGTTCAGGCCCAATTACGATACATATTCAAAACAAAATATTTTAACGGACCCTCTGATGCAAAAAATCCATAGAACCCCTTCGTTTTCCGGAGATATTTGAGATTTAATTTCATTTACACACAGTATGACGGACTGATAACGTTAATCTCTCACGCAGTACCAATTTAGATATCTTTCGCAGTCTGTGACACAGACTACACCGTGGGAAATACTTACCGGACCACCGTAGCCACTGCGTTCGTTTAATTCAATCCAACCGACATCACTTACGCTTGAAGAGGATGTGGCGATTAATAGAGGTCTTTCACCTCACTCATGCATAACCTGTAACAAAAGGTGTTAGTTCCCGTAGTATTCGTCATTCAGATCAATTTAATACCCGACCTCAAAGTACTTGTGCTATTCAAAGTGTGACCCATACTTTTATGCATACATTCCAACATGCATGTCGTTCTTTAGATTTAGAAAGTCTCCAGAAATTTGGAATGGACTTTGCCATTCCCCCCGCTAATCCGAAAGGTGGAAGACCTCTATAAGACAAGCTATCCTATTTATACAGATCAGAGAAGATGTGAGGAACAGGAGATCTATCGCCCATAAATACTTGAGATAAGCCTATTGATCCCCATTCACAGCCTTTTATCCCGAGTGCTTGAACAGTTGCCTTTGAAGGGATGTGTGCGACCGATCCAATTGATTGATTTACACTGCTTTAACTGAGAATATTCAACCATGACAAGTAGTGTTTTCAAAAAGAATTTGTTGAAATAAATTATTTATTTATGTATCTGCTTCAAAGAGCATGTATAATTGCATATTTCTGAAAACAGGAAGGAAAAAATAAAGAATCTGATGAACGTTCTTCAGAAATCGACCTATTTTGTTTGAGTGGAGAATTTCTAACATATTTTTAGAAGAATTTTTGCAAATCAGGAAAATAGTCAGTAGTTATTATCTTTCTTTTTGCACTTTCCATTACTTCCTGTAAATCTAACAAACCTATTCTGATAGTTGAACATTCAAGCAATCATAATTCATAGATGCCAGGGGTGGCAGAAAGCGGCAAAGATTGATATTTGCCATGAAACTATAGTCACATTACATTTGAAATTCTCACCTGACATACGTTTAAATAGCCGAATAGGTCATGACACGTTAGTAAGTGACCTTTCCCTAAAAATCGGTCAACCGTTGATAGTTTATCTGCTACCATCCAGGTTTCTACCTATTGTGTTAGGTGGAGTTAAGCCGCATTAGAAAACTTCACTGTGAATAGGCGGTAACACACATATCTCTTTTGAAGTTAGGACGATACACCTGTTTTTCCTCACACTTTCACTGAGTGAGGCCATGCAAACAATTTCTGGATAAATGTGTAAACTCTCATCACTCGTCGAAAACTTTTAATGAACTGAAACCAATAAAACACACTATAAGTTCTGTATCACACAATGTATCATAGTGGTGTAATGTGCCCTATATGGTACACTGCACAAGAAAGGGCTATTTGAACATCCTTGATAGCAGTAATATTATATAGTATACTATAATTATATAGTGATTATTACTGGAGCTAGGAGTGGATCTTCATGTTCAAGTGACAGATATGTCTACATGTATGAGAATCGAATTAAAAACATATCTTTGCAACACTTCCAATCATTATCTAACTTCTCTGATCTAACGTAACAATTTTATTTTAAAAGGATTGTTATTGTAATTGCTTAGTAATTTTTGTGGTTTAAAATATCACGTAAAGCAGGCCAATGTTAAGATAAGATCAAAGGTATTAAGAATTCCTGTTAAATCCTACTTTAAGAGTAATGAACGGCGCACGACACTATAGATTTGAGCACAAACGTTTTTATAAAGGCAAACTATGATTTATGAATATATAAAATCTTATTCAAATATTACGGAAGCCATTTTCACTTAAATCTTTCAGTTTAGTAATGGAATATTAATAGTATTATATTAATTACAACTATGATCTATGAATCTGAATATACGAAATCTTATTGAAATATTTCAGAAGCCTTTTTCACTTAAGTGTAGTTTAGTAATGGAATATTAATAATAATATATTAGTAAAAACTATGATCTGTCAATATATCAAATCTTATTCAAATATTTCAAAAGCCTTCACTTAAATATTTCAATTTAATAATAAAAGAAAATTTCCTATAGCACCCAATAAGCAGGATTTTGATATATGAACGTACTAAATGCAGAATTAGATCATACTATACTGGAACAAGCCCACTAATGCTAGGTAGATAGTACTCTCAAATTGTGGCTAATAGGTTTAAGCGGTGTTTAAGGGGTCGAACTTAAAATGCTCCAATCATGTTGAAATGTATGCCATATTGTCCGTCTATAGGATTCCATAAATGTATAGTTTGGAGTTCCATTGTAAAAAAGGCTAAAATTGCAACAACAAAAAAAATAAAATTTCCAATTGCATAAGAGTCAAAATCAGAAGTTGTTCCAATTTGGATAAAAATGAAACATATTGTACATCTAGTTATATAATGTGTCATAATAACGAATAGTTCGTAATGGTCGTAAGTACGACAATGGTCGTAAGTGGTACAAACTATACATTTTTGCAATCCTTATGACTAGACGGACAATGTGGCATACTTTTCAACATGATTGGGGCATTTTAAATTTTTGAACCCCGTGTAACCACCATTTGAGAGTACTAACTACTCAGCGGTAACCTTGAGGTTCTATACTAACTACCAATTGTGGTAAACCTTTTCTGTAATAGGGGTTGAATACACTCCTTATGAAGGCCCCTATGATTCTGATCCTGCTCTTTTACCAGAGGAATCATTTGACACCGGTTTCAACAAAATCTTCAACAAAATTTTTTACGCCAGGATGACCTGGAACCTGGGCTATACTCGTGACAGTCCCTTTGTCCTCATATTTGTTTGTTTTATGTGCCGAGATTTTGACGATAATGATTAGAAAGAACAAGAATATAAAAGGTATTTTGATTGATGGTATGGAATTCAAATTCTCTCAATATGCTGATCATACAACTGTAATTTTGGATGGATCCGAAAAATCATTAGAAGAAGTTATGCATACGTTAAATATTTTTAAAAGATGTCTGGCTGAAAAATAAATGTGCCAAAAACATCTAAAGTCTGGATTGGAGGTTGCAAAAATAACGTTCACAACAAATTTGTCCCCACCTGAATTTAGACTGGAAAATAAATGAAACTTTTGATATGATGGGGGTTACTTTTAGCACTCAACTGGATGATATGACTGTATTAAATTATCAAAAAGCATATGATTCGGTCAAGGCACTTATCAATAGCTGGTCTGAGCGCTCCTTGACATTACTGGGAAGAGTTACAGTTGTTAAAAGTCTCATTTTAGCCAATTTCAACTATGTTGGTCAAATGCTTCCTAATCCCCATGATAACTTAATTAAAGACATATATAGTGCATTTTTTTAAATATTATATGGAATGGTAAACCGGACAAAATAAAACGAAGTAAGATTATTCAAGATTACGAATTTGGTGGTGTGAGATTGCCCCACGTTGAGTCCCATTTGAATGCTATAAATGTGTCTTGGTTAAAGAGAGTTCAAAGTGGTGAACAGAATTTGGTAAAGAACGGTTTAATTCTGTCAAATGTAATATAAAAAACAAGTTCTGACACGATGTTTTGAATGCTTGAGCTATGGTTACATCCAATTATAACTGCGACCAGGTGCTTGTTCCGATCGCCTTTGGGACCCCCCTGATTTACCCGGAAGTAGTATAAATTTTGATATCAGATGAAAGGCCGTATTTTTCTCATTATCGTCCTGAAATTTCAGCTTCCAAATCCACTTCTTTGCAAAGATATAAACAAAAAACTGCCGTTTTAGTGGTTAACCATCAATATTAGCACAGTAGTGAATAGGGCCTTGCAATGTGCATTATCGCTTCTATTATCAAAACCGCAAGTTTGTTTCCCACGATACTTGATAGTAAGTGTATACAGGTTCCAAGCTCTCGTATCAAGTACAGAACACGATACACATAAATCGGAACACCCACCTTTAACTTAGATTATAATTGTATCGCAAAGAATTACTTATGGTGGAATGATAAAATTAAAATTGGAAATAGGTCTGTTAATTACCAGAGGGTGTATTGAGTCAATCCCACAATGCATCAGTTTTGGGAAATTTCACCTCAATTGGTCATGTGATCCAAAAAAATCCTATTCTTAACCCTGACTTTTATGCACATTTTAGCCTGCAAAGCGTTAGTAATTAGGGAATGTTTCGCATGATCATGAAATTTCTTGTGGTTCTTGGACTTTTGGAACACATTTTGTCTCTAATTACTGACATGTATTTAGTACAGTACAGTATAGGCACATTGCAATGCATTATGGGATTGATTCAAAACACCCTCTGGTTAATTACAGACATTGGATGAATAAAGGTATATATTTTGTGAATGACTTGTTAAATATGGATGGTAAAATTATGTCTTTTGATCAATTTCGTGCAGCTTACAATTTTAACACAAATCATTTAGATCTTCAAGGAATGGTAAATTGCGTAAAAAGTTATTGGAAATGTATTGGTAAAAATAGCAAGCTTTCTATGCCATTTCGGCCGTTTGTTGTAGAACTGTTAAATAATAAAGTGAAGGGCTGTAAGATTTACTATAAACTAATTTAAAAAAAACGTTAAACTAACAACAAATAACCAAACAAAATGGCAAAGAGAACTTGACACTACTGTGACTTGCAACGAATGGCATGATATTTCTGCCTTACCGTTCAAAGTAAGGATACAAAGTTACAGTATTTTCAGTATCGCATCCTTAATCATATAATTGCAACAAATAGACTCTTGTATCAAATGAATCTGGGAGATAATGACCTGTGTACTTTTTGTGACAGAGAAAGAGAAACTCTCGTTTACTTGTTTTTCAATGTCGTTTTGTGATGCAATTTTGGGAAAGTTTCAAACAATTGTTGGAAACAAAATTACACGTAACAAAAGACCAATTTGTTTTATCGGCATGCATGATAATGAACTCATGTACGTTAAGCATGTGTGTGTTCTGTTGGGTTTGTACCTTGTTGCAACGGCTCCTTTATGTGTACTTATTTTAAACTTAATAGTACTTACATATTTTTGTAATTCTTAGTAGTTATGTATGATTGTATTTATGATGTTAATAAACTTTTGCAACTTGGAAAAAAATACCCAGCAATAACCTAGAGGGTCTATACTAACTAACAATGGTGGTAAACCTTTTCTGTAGTAGGGGTTGAACGAACTTCTTATGAAGGCCCTATGATTCTTCTCCTGCTCTATTTACCAGAGGAATCATTGCACATCGGTTTCAACAAAATCTGAGCACTGGGTAATTTTTACCCCAGGATGACCTTGAACCTAAGGCTCTACTCGTGTCAGTCAGAACCTATACAAATTATACCATTTTAATCCTTATAACAAGACAAATACATTGATGTACATTTAAACACAATTTGCCCTGGTTTCAAATAACCCCTACTCTAATTTTACCCCTTAATTTACAATGTTCCCCTACAAGATTATTTAGGACTTTCAGTATGTTGTTCTGGAGGCTTTATAGACATGTGTTGTCATGAAATAAATCCTGTTGCAATTGATTCTAAGTTTCTATTATAAAATGTCTAGATTGCTTAGATTGCTTGGAGTATGTATTACGCAAATCGCTACAAGCAAGTTTTACCTCTACCCTCTAAATCTTCAAGGATTTAAAGGTGCAACGAGAGATTTCACATATCAGGTGTCCCCTAAAAAATTGAAAGTACTAATTTTTACCCTGATGTAAAGCTTTCCATCAAAAATATCCCAGTCTGAAAGGATTAAGCTGAGAAATGTTTCTTTGGTACAAAAATTGTGAAATTTCTAATTTCATATAGGAGCAAATACGAAATTCAGCCTATGTTTTACATTGAAATATAAGCAAATCAAAATCACCCTCTTTCTCTCTTTTAAGACATTTCTGTAGCCAAATACAAGGTCAGAAATCTACTGAGTGTCTAATCTATATGAAATTACTATTATGACACAATATTTGGGTGTCTCAAAATCTCTCGTTGCACCTTTAAAAGTCAACCCTTTGGGATTGTAGTTAGTGACCAATCAAAATAGATTTAAAATTAAATCCATTTGCCTTTTAATGCAATAGAGATAAATTTTAAATCCTTGATTGGTCACTAACTAAAATCCTATTAAGCGTTAACTTGTAAATAGCTGTAAATCCCTGTCATATATTGTGTAGGGGAAGGACGCTGTTGTGTAATCCAAAGCGTGGGAATTGTTTCTTTTTAACGGCCGTAGATACAGTGATGGATCTGGCGTAATAATGACAAGGGGTCACGTGTGCAATTAAGGGGGTGCAGGGGGAAGTCGCTCCATCTGGCTTCAAATATCTGATCGCAGTTGTTCCTCCTGCAAAATATTAGTACGAAATGGAATAACCTTTGCATTTCCTCACAAATAGAAAGGTTATGTAATTTATTTTAGAAGGGCAAGGGTTAAGTAAAATTCTCAATATTAACTGTATCGACATCTGTGGTTAAATGTTGATTTTAGAGATGCGGTTTATACTAAAGTCTTTGTGCATTATAATACAAATAGTTTCCTGACATATCTTGGGGCTAATACATGTATAGATCCAATTGTACCATACCTTAAATAAGACTGACCGTGAAATGTTAATATAGGTTACCTCAAAATGAAATTGTTTTCATTGAAAAGGTGACTTAATATCTTTAAAAAAATGAGGGGTCAATCAAATCTGTAAGCCAAATATTAGCAAAGTTACGGACAAATGTATGTTTGTCAATTTTTCTTCAATTCAGTGGCTGGGCTTTGCCAATTTATATCCTCGATTACAGGTTTTAGTTTACAGGAGGGAGGGATGGCTCCCTTAATTGCCTAACGAATCGTGTTTTTGTATGTACAAAATGCTTGTCCTCATACTAATCACTGTGCGAAATAGTGCAGTTCAAATCGATGTCCTTATCCGATGTCTTTGTCAAATAAACCTCAAAATCTTGTAAACCGACTTTGGCCGGATCGCCGAAGGCGAGTTTTCAGGGCGAATCCCGTGCCGAGCTGAGTTGTCGTCGAATGCCTGTAGGCATGGTAGGCGAGTGTCGACAGAGGCGTGCCCCGAAACCATCAACCTCGGGGTGCTGAGTGGCTGAAATTTGCCCAAAATAGTTTTTTTAGCCTCCACAGTCACGCGCTTGGTCGAGGTAGAAGCCCGAGGGGGCGTGCGAAATTGACGCCTAAAAATGTTTGTGCACCAACTGTGACAGGATCGCCGAAGTCGCATGTCAAGGGCGAAGCCCGAGGGCGAGCGGAGCGAGGTCCACTTTTGCGGTGGTAAAAATATACCTAAGTGCAAAATTTGTGGATAACACCTATCATCTGTTGCCCTCCTGCCTCAGCAGTTAATGGACAATCAAGACCTGCTGCCTTACAGTTGTTTTCATGGCTCTGATAGCGTCTGCTGTATTCTCTCGTGAAGGTGGATCAGTGGGGATGGGCAGGTCATCACAGCACATGGTGGTAGTTCAGTTGGTGGGTTGCTATCATTGTTTACCAGAGAGCTTAAATATTCTTCTCCACTCAGCCAGTAATTCTGCATCACTGCTAGGGACTATGCCATCTCTCTTCTTGACTCGCCTTGTTTCCTATTGGCCCTAGTACTCAGTCGTATAATCTGTATTTTTTCATCATTCTAAGATTATATTGTAATGAAGCTGCATACTTTCCTTTATCTTTTGCAGAGATACAACATCGGATAGGGGTGTGCCGCTGTTTCCAAAGCGTGTTTAGATAAATAAGAAATAACTCAGTAAATCCAATTTAAAAATTAAAAAAAAAACAACTCAGTAAATCCAGTTGCAAATTATTAGCCAATTGCACCAATACGTCTTGTCTGCGGAACGATAATTCAGACCTGTCAACGTAACTTATGGTTCACACACAACAACTGTATCCGCGTATAAGCACATGTAAGGCAATGCGAGATTAAGCGGCACTGGCACATTTTCACAAAATATGAAATATCTTCAATTTGCTCTCAAATGATAGTCTAGGCCATTGCAAGAACAGAGATATATTTTACACATAAAAATAACATACCCCAAAACAGATAGGGACATTGATATGAGGATAAAGATATCCAGGTAATTTGTAGGCCAACTTTTAAGTTTTCCATAACTTTAATCAACAAATGTGTATATTACATGAATATTTTTGACTCGTACTCACTGATATTAAAACCACAAAGGTTATAGACCGATCATACAGTATGCATAGCGTGGGAAACATGCATACGGCGTGCTAGTTCTTGTGTTAAACGCCATTTTCGTCGTCTGCTGAATTTAACGTCGCCGGCGACGTTAAATTATAAAATCGTCCTGTTTACCCATAAGGAAGCTGATTTGGTCTTAATCATTTCGGGTGAGGGCTTTTGTATATGAAAGCCTAACAACCATGCAAAAATATCGATTTTGCAAAAATCTTGAGGGCGCACTATTTTTCAAATGTGCCAGTGTCTCTTTAAAAGCGATACGAATAAAGCTCAGCGCCTTGATGAAAGTTCCCATTGGGAGGGCGCTATATCACATTGTATTTTGTCAACGGAAGGAAAAACTTTAGAGGTTCACTTTCCTAGTTAAATGGACACGAGGACATTTTCTGGGGATACACTTGCACTTGAACGTTTGAGAGGTTTATTGGATAAACAAGCACTGAACTTGTCTGTCGCCCTAATCGGCCCTGAGTATGCTTAGATTTTCTGTCGTTCTCTCATCTTTTTTTCACATTTGCGTTTTCTGCTTATTCACTTCAGGTGTGATTCAATACATTGTTATACATTCTGAATATGCCTACCACAGAAACTGCATAGCCCTATATAATAATAATATAATAATAATAACAGTATTTATAAAGCGCCATCTATCTAGGCACCCTATTCCGAGGCGCTGAAACAATAAGATAAAAAAAGGAAAAGTTACAAATAACAGAAATTACATGTATCCTGAAATATGACAACTTGAGAAGAAAACAAAATAATGATGCATTATGAACATACATATAGTGGAATCAAAGTCATCAAGTACAGAATAAATGAATATAAATTAAACTTCAGACTGGAACAATGTGTTTTAAGCTTGTTTTTAAAGTCATTGATAGAAACACAACAACGGATGTCCACGGGAAGAGAGTTCCACAATTTGGGAGCACATGAAGAAAACGCCCTATCACCATGGGAGGATAAAGTTCTAGGAGTTGTTAGCAGAAGTTTATCAGAAGATCTGAGAGTGGGGCTTTGTATATATGGGGTGAGACGTTGGCTTATATAAGATGGTGCAAGTCCATTTAGCGATTTCCATGTGAGCAAAAGAATTTTGAACACAATTCGTTGACGGATGGGTAACCAGAGAAGCTGTATAAGAGTTGATGTGAACATATTAACTTGCGAGTTTTTGACAATACACGAGAAGCTGCAGTTTGTGTCCGCTGAAGTTTATCAAGGAGAGTATTTGAAATTCCATATCAAAGTCTGCATTCCCATTGCCAAGTCGAGAAGTGGCGAGTGCATGAATGAGAATTGTGGCCATATCATCTGACAAAATTTTCCGAATTGAGCTAATACTACGTATTTGAAAATATGCAGACTGACATACTTTCTTTACACTTAAATATTGCTCATAGTAATTACTCAATAAAATTGAGTGTAACCCGATCACACTTAATTTTCTTGAGAAGATACAGCAAATTATATATTTTTTAGTGTAAAAAACTTATTTGCATCCCCACATGCAAATGACTTTGAAGTAATGACTATGTACACTGCAGAAAGTGCTTAGAAATTAAACACCTTTCTAAGCACTAATTTGCACCACGTTTCTAAACACTGTTTTTGCAGTGTAGTTAACTATTTCAAGTAGTGTAGATTTATTAAAGGTAAAACAGTTTGAACAAGGAAAAGCTAAGTGACATAGCTGAACAGCTTAGAATTGCAAGCATGGGCCAAGGACTTTTGATCAACAACTCAAAAACAAGTTGTATGGCTGCAGTGCATGGAGAGAAAAAGATCAAGATTGAAGAGGATGAGATAGAAAATGTGGATAGGTTCAAATTCCTTGGATCCTTTATCACACCAGAGGGAGACAGTAAGACGGAGATTAAGATCAGGGATAGCGAGAGGAGCGACAACAGACCTTGTGGGATTATGGAAGTCGAAAGATCTGGGTATGAAGTTGAATGTGAAATTAGCAAAGGCTCTGGTCTGGAGCATCGCTTTGTATGGCTGTGAAAGCTGGACGGCGAGGAAGAAGTAAGAAATAATGATCCATGTTTTCAAAGGCTAAGGCATGGTGAACTGAACTGAAAACGAACGTACAAGAATCGAGTAAAAGCAACGACATAGTGGAATTTACTGGCAATATTATGTGCTGGTAACATATAAATAAAAGCGGGCTCTTTTAAATTGCGTCAATAAAGTACAAAATATGCAAATAAATGATTTGTCTCATTACTACCTTTTATGATTCCAATTGATGTTACGATCATGGCAGGTGTCCATAATGCGATTAAATAATCGTATCCCAAACAATGGCAGATGGTGTTTCCACATCGAATTCTACAGTGTGTTTCTTTTGTTTGAACTGCACGCTATTTTTGCGGAAGTGGTCTGAAGTCATTTCCGCAAAAATAGTGGCCAGTACAAACAAAAGAGACACAATAGATAATGATGAAGGGAAATAGGGCTAGACGTATATGTATCAGGGTAAAGTATCTCATTTGGACTAACAATGTATTAATTTATATGTGAAAACTTTTTTGTCGACAGCATACGGTCTCATTCCACAAGGAATCACAACACCCAAGACAACAACAACAGCTGTTCTCTGCCGAGAAGATGAGTTCTTATGCAATGAAGACGGTACTTGTATTCCTCTACACCAACGCTGTGACGGCCGATACCAATGTCCCATGGCTGAAGATGAAACACAATGCGGTAGGAACTTCAAACCTTACATTCTTTCGAAATATTTAAGAAGGAAACCTACCTTACTATTATTCAAAGCATTTGATATGGCACTCCTAAGAAGGACACAGCGCTTTGCAATAAATTAATGAAACGAACAAAATTCAACCTAAAAGTACTTGAAATGCAGGCAGGAGTACTAAAAGGAAAAGCACAAGTATATTAAGCAACAATTATACCAAATAACAATATCTATTGGCTGCCAGCTATAACTAGAAGGCCCACTGAGATATCCGTTTTCACATTGTCTAGAAAGATGTATGTGTGTCTTGATGGATGGATATATTGTCTCGCGTCAAAAAAAACGCAATGATAATGAAACTCAGTACGTTGGGAGTAGTTGACATAAGTATTACCCATGTTAGTAATAGCAAAATATGCATATTTATATGCATTGATAACAATTCAATAAAACCCCATTAAGGTTAGTTTTGTACCAATGAGAGGTTTTAAACTTATAAAACTTATAAAACTATAAGACGTAGCAGATAATTAGCAACCACCCACGTGATGTTATGTAGGTTTTTCTCTATCATATACACTTTGAATCAGTCATTTTATGCTATACAGAAAATAATTTGTCATGCAGACATTTAAACGAATAAAACAAAGGTTCTTTCAAGACCGTAGACCGATCGTAGATGATGTCAAAGAAAATTAACAGATGGTACCTTGGGATTACAACCACGCGAGTTATAATTATGCTTTGTTGTCTGACGCTGATGTAGATATTTTCTTCATGTAAAAAATACTATTCCCTGGATATTGTATTTGCTAAAAAGTGACGACATTCTTTACATCATTGTCAATTTGTTTCGCTGTTCAGTCAGTTTTAGAACAAATATTACAGAGTCAATGTAGTCATTATGGTAGATACGGTTATATTTGAACTATCAATGGATAAACATTATAATATAATTCAGTTAGAAATCGAAAGGTCGAAATATGTTTTTTCTGGAAATCGTCTAGTCCTTTTATTGACAGTTAAACACAGTATTCACAAATACACGTATATAATAAATACAATGACATCTATAAAATAGTTAAATATGATTTACTTTAACTACTTTGCGAAAAATGAATAGTTGCGGTTTTTCTTTTTTTTGCAATTCACGATGGAGGAGAATAATTACTTAAAAACTTAAAAATCTGTATGTGCTGATTTAATTTCCTTGAAATGAATGTGGGTGTTAGATTGTGTGCAAATTCTGGGTTCAAAACAAGACGTTTATACACCTGAGAAGAAAATATATTTAGAGGCATGTATTGTATTAAAGACACTATCAGTGATTTGCTAAATCAGCAAATCGAAAAAATCATCAAAAATCAGATTTTTGCATGTATGTAAGAAGTACAGGTATCCTAACATACCCTGCAAATGATAAGACCAGAAGCAACCTAATAAGGACAGAATCAGAGATTTTAGTCATTACTGTCCGAACGGACACTTACTACAACACGTAATTGAATGGAGAATCGTATCTTGGAACACTGCCGTTTTCTTCCTTTTCTGTCACTTCTACAGCTAAAAAGGGTAACTAATGAGGATTCCACAGACTTATCCTTCACTTTGAAGCTATTCCTGCAAATTTCAAATATTTTTCAAATCACTGATAGTGTCTTTAAAGTAGAAATGGCATCGAATCCTGAAATCCACCTTCCTCCTGGCATAAATGGCTGAAATTTTAGTTGAAATCTATGTTTGCTCTCCAGAGTGATTTCAAATGAACACCTACGAAAGACCTTTAATCCTACACCGGTGAAAACCCCATAGACAACAGTACTAAAATTGACTAAAATCTTATCATGAAAAAAAATCATATCAATATCCACGAAAGCTCATTGATTCTACATCAGTGAACACCATAGACAATGGTCATGGTATATTCAAGCTACATAATCGGCGTAGGAAATGAACAGTTTCATAGAAGCATTTGTTGAAATCCTTCGAGATCTTTGGCATTAAACGCTGTAATAGGTAAAACTTTGATAACCTTTGGATTAAGTTTGCGCCAAAATTGTTTAAGTAGAACCATTTAAAACACCGTTTGGTGTAGACCAATAATTCACTTATTAAATAAGCACGCAAAGAGGTATCGCAAAACGAGTTGCTTCAATTAACGGGTTCAGCATTTGTTTTGCTGGACTCGTTAGGTTTTAACCAATTGAGAGTTCATTTGTTTAACGCGTGGAGTTTTAAAGCGGATGTCCTGCATAGATAATATTCGAACATACTAAGTCACCCCCATACTACAATCACCTCCATTCTTTAAAAATAATTTTGACGTTTAAATTGTGTGAAAACTGCAAGAAAATGATAATTTTAACCCCTCAGAAACACAAAGCTGCCTACGCCACTGGCACGAGGTTATTACCCACCAGTTATACCCAGAACTTAAAATAGGCCATGGGAACTGATTTTAGGTTCGAACGGTGTCCATTGCTTTCCTAGCGGATAGCATCAGGACAGTATATTTACTTATACGATTAATAAAATTCACCCTTGTCCACCTGGAGAACTAAGTAGTTAAAATTTAAAAAAAATACTATGTTAATATACTGTTCTGATGCTATCCACTAGGAAAGCGACCGGGAAAGCGATGGACACCTTGTAGATGATATTTAATACGGAGGCTGCTGGTTGAGCCCGGCCCAAGTGCCCCAGGCCAAATACACGGATTTTTTTTCAACACTTATGTGCGCTAGCCATCTCAAGGATTAAGAAATATTCACAATTCTCTTCACTCTTTGTTGATGCACAACATTACGCAACTAATATTCATTTAGCATTATTTACGA
>JAMKCH010088338.1:14681-27244 GCA_023653785.1 Ophioderma brevispina
TCTTTCAAGACCGTAGACCGATCGTAGATGATGTCAAAGAAAATTAACAGATGGTACCTTGGGATTACAACCACGCGAGTTATAATTATGCTTTGTTGTCTGACGCTGATGTAGATATTTTCTTCAGGTAAAAAATACTATTCCCTGGATATTGTATTTGATAAAAAGTGACGACATTCTTTACATCATTGTCAATTTGTTTCGCTGTTCAGTCAGTTTTAGAACAAATATTACAGAGTCAATGTAGTCATTATGGTAGATACGGTTATATTTGAACTATCAATGGATAAACATTATAAGATAATTCAGTTAGAAATCGAAAGGTCGAAATATGTTTTTTCTGGAAATCGTCTAGTCCTTTTATTGACAGTTAAACACGGTATTCACAAATACACATATATAATAAATACAATGACATCTATAAAATAGTTAAATATGATTTACTTTAACTACTTTGCGAAAAATGAATAGTTGCGGTTATTCTTTTTTTTTGCAATTCACGATGGAGGAGAATAATTACTTAAAAACTTAAAAATCTGTATGTGCTGATTTAATTTCCTTGAAATGAATGTGGGTGTTAGAATGTGTGCAAATTCTGGGCTCAAAACAAGACGTTTATACACCTGAGAAGAAAATATATTTAGAGGCATGTATTGTATTAAAGTAGAAATGGCATCGAATCCTGAAATCCACCTTCCTCCTGGCATAAATGGCTGAAATTTTAGTTGAAATCTATGTTTGCTCTCCAGAGTGATTTCAAATGAACACCTACGAAAGACCTTTAATCCTACACCGGTGAAAACCCCATAGACAACAGTACTAAAATTGACTAAAATCTTATCATGAAAAAATCATATTAATATCCACGAAAGCTCATTGATTCTACATCAGTGAACACCATAGACAATGGTCATGGTATATTCAAGCTACATAATCGGCGTAGGAAATGAACAGTTTCATAGAAGCATATGTTGAAATCCTTCGAGATCTTTGGCATTAAACGCTGTAATGGGTAAAACTTTGATAACCCTTGGATTAAGTTTGCGCCAAAATTGTTTAAGTAAAACCATTTAAAACACCGTTTGGTGTAGACCAATAATTCACTTATTAAATAAGCACGCAAAGAGGTATCGCAAAACGAGTTGCTTCAATTAACGGGTTCAGCATTTGTTTTGCTGGACTCATTAGGTTTTAACCAATTGAGAGTTCATTTGTTTAACGCGTGGAGTTTTAAAGCGGATGTCCTGCATAGATAATATTCGAACATACTAAGTCACCCCCATACTACAATCACCTCCATTCTTTAAAAATAATTTTGACGTTTAAATTGTGTGAAAACTGCAAGAAAATGATAATTTTAACCCCTCAGAAACACAAAGCTGCCTACGCCACTGGCACGAGGTTATTACCCACCAGTAATACCCAGAACTTAAAATAGGCCATGGGAGCGGATAGCATCAGGACAGTATATTTACTTATACGATTAATAAAATTCACCCTTGTCCACCCGGAGAACTAAGTAGTTAAAATTAAAAAAAAATACTATGTTAATATACTGTTTTGATGCTATCCACTAGGAAAGCGACCGGGAAAGCGATGGACACCTTGTAGATGATATTTAATACAGAGGCTGCTGGTTGAGCCCGGCCCAAGTGCCCCAGGCCAAGTGCACGGATTTTTTTTCAACACTTATGTGCGCTAGCCATCTCAAGGATTAAGAAATATTCACAATTCTCTTCACTCTTTGTTGATGCACAACATTACGCAACTAATATTCATTTAGCATTATTTACGAATCCGGTTAAGACAGAAACTGTGCTTGTGTTACTAAACACAATCCGGAATACAGAAGGCTACGATATTTTCGTAATTGTGTACATTAATATCTACTCTATGAACAGTCGGCTACGAACAAAAACAGTATTTTAGGCATTTAATAAGAATTACACCTTGGGCTGGATCTTAATTCATCATATATATCGAAATACTTATGAGCTATATTACAAGCCATTCACTGACGCTCAAGTTGTGCTTATTTTACAGAATCTCACCAGTGCGTAACTGGATGGAGAAAGTGTGAGAATAACCGGCAGTGTGTGCGAAACATCTGGTCATGTGATGGATATGTGGACTGTTCGGATGGATCAGACGAACGACAATGTGGTATGATAACAATAACATTGTTGTTTTACATGCCCCGAAAAACAAAAACTTTTTTTTTAAAGGAAAGTGATGTTGCTTCATATATTTTATTCCGTTCCATCTTGACATCTGATGGCCTGACTCCCTTCATTTTTAGTATTCTTGGTCACTTGCTACATGATTCTTTATCTTACACTTTGCATAACCTTCTTGTCTCTCATATCAAACTTCACCGTGCCTCAGCGTAACTGTTTACTTCCACTGGTAATTTTGACATAAACTACTAGTAGGCCCTATATCCATAACGTCCCAAGAGGAAAATCTGACGATCACTGCAAAAAAACGAGGTAGAGTTATTTTTCTTGTTATATCTAGGGGAAATTTCCCCCTAAACCAAGGCAGGGGTGCGCTCCGTGATATTTTTCAAAGTGCATTTAAATGCAGTTAAGGGACGTTAGGGATATAATCGAAGTCCTGATCAATTATTGTCCTGAAACAACTGACTCCTTCCAGCGCACTTAGAAACAAGTGATATTAACATTTACCCATCAACTACATTGGAAAAAGCTTGATTGCCATGATAACAATGTGGAGCTTCCGCGCTTCGCACCCCCGCCCCACGTGGCGCCATGGTTGCTACGCAGACATTCTATCACATCCCATTTTCACCTCTTTCTTGGCACCCCTTCGAGTCAGGGCTGGATCCGCTCCTGGTAATTTATGGGTCTTCTGCCTCGATTTGGGCACTCCCGCAAACAGCATCTGATATGATTTGGTCTCTGTGGCACAGAAGTAGTGGCCAGCAAAGCGAGCTTGACGCTAGGCAACAATGAGACCGTTTTTTTGTGTTCCTGTCAAGATATTATTTCATCATGGACGGACATAAACTTCGCATTTCCAGCTCTGCTGTTAAGTACAATCTAGGATCCCAATTCTAATCTCAAAAATCGCTCATTTTATGATAAAAACGCTTTTTTGAGCATTCTCGTTCGCAGGTGTAGTTTTCTAGACAATTACCAACATAGCTGTGCAAAAATATCAAATTTTGCCAAAATTGGGGGCGTTCTTCAAAAAACGTGCTAATATTGCTTTAATTGACGGTCTAATTTTACATATTGCGTTTCACTCATTGCGC
Source organism: Ophioderma brevispina (assembly GCA_023653785.1). NCBI lineage: Eukaryota > Metazoa > Echinodermata > Ophiuroidea > Amphilepidida > Ophiodermatidae > Ophioderma > Ophioderma brevispina. Next base: position 17,959 of record JAMKCH010088338.1, read on the forward strand.
GTCATCCACAATTTCTAAGTATGTAGTTATTAGGCTAATAATGCCATACGGTATCTTTAGCCTACTTTAAAAACAAATTAACTTTCATATAACAGTACTCGATATTCTGTTCTATTTTTAATATACAGATAAGTTGGTATGTCCGCATGAATCTATGATAAAATGTACTCATTTCCCGCAATGTATTGACAGTAGTTACAGATGCGATGCAGTGACGGACTGCCGAGACGGTTCAGATGAACGCGATTGCGGTAGGTTACACTGTTAGAAATCTTCGTAAATTTACATGCACCATTAATAAATGCTTTTACCTTTACTGTTTTGTTAACCAGCAGGTGTCTTTGGCACGGCTGGTTCTTAACCATCCGATGTCTTTGGCACGTCTGGTTCTTGTATCTGGTCTGTTTCTTCTTCTTTTGGCAACACAAATCATGCCAATAGGTTTCAAAATGATACTAGTGCCAAACGCTTGGGCCAATATTAACCAAATTCAAACCTGAGGACCACGGGCCAGCCTCACATGGGGTGTACACAGAGCTGGGTTCAAGGTCATTTGAAGAGGAATGCTTCATATTGGGTGTACACAGATAGTTTTCAAGGTCACGGCAGAGATAGGCCATTTTGTGCAAAAAAGGGTATGGAGTTCGTTTTGTACACGCATGAAGACCCCCGTCTTACGACCTTGGATCTGCAAGAGCAGGATTTCTTTTTACTAGCAATGCTTTGTAGTCCGGCAGAGAAACTGGATTTTTCAGGGTAACCTAAAAATTTTGTATATAGTTTTTTATGATTGATTTGTATAGCCTGAGGTGTCTTCTTTCAGAATCTGCCGGGTGGACTTTGTCCACCCTTGAGGGTTTTGAGAAATTCAAGATGGCGTCCAAGATGGCCGCCGTTACATATTATCAGCTATAACTCCCTTTATATTTCACCTAGGATAACAATTTTGGTGTCTAGTCATATGTTTTGGGGGTCAGGTAATCAATTAAGACCAATTGCAAGACCATTGAAGGTTAACATCATGATCAATCCAAGATGGCCGCCAATATGGCCGCCAAATCATGGTTTCAGCTGTGAAAAACCTGCTATTTATCCTATTGTGGTATTTTTCATGTCTAATCATATGTTTTGGGGTACAAGCAATCCATTGAAATCAATTGCGAGACCATTGGTGGTTCACATCATGGTTCAATCCAAGATGGCTGTCAATAAGGCCACAAATAAGGCAGCCAATATGACCTACAGGGTTTCATATGTAACTTATATATCAGAGGTGTCCAGTTACACGTTTTAATGTCAAGTAACCCAGTAAAACCAGTTACAAGACCAGTGAGGAACTGTGTTATGGTCAAACAAGATGGCTGCCAATATTAAGTTATAGTGGTACTTGTGGTGTCCATTCATATTAAGTTACAGCAGTACTTGTGCTGACAAATGAAACATGTTTCATTCGTTTGTTTTGGGTCAGAAATTCATTGATGAAACCACTTAAAAGGTCAGCTGAGCACTGAATCATGGTGAAATACGATTTATCACAATACCTGTGAATGCAATGATCCCACTTCATTAGCACATGTTATAATTTTAACTCACTCAAATCTTGGCTTAATTCTATCCTCAATCACATTTTTAATAAACGAAGCTGTTGCCTTATTTCAACAACTGGCAAATGCTTGAAGAAAAGAAAGCAACTCCATCATATCTTGGAAAGAACACAGTTAAACTGTACTTTTTTGGTAGCAGCCTATAACTTTGCAGGCACAAAATAGTGTGCAGTTCATGTTGCTTTTAGGACAACTACAGCTCCGACTAATACATGGTGTAGCACTTGGGCAACCACACCTTATTAGCCGCATGATAGAGTCTGGAGCAAGTTCTTTGTCAGCTGGCAAAGAAGTTGGTTGGAGTGTTCTTGTCTGGCTATCTTTTTTCCACCCATATGATTCTGCATCCAGCTGTGGTGGATCAAGGCATTCTAAAGAGCGCCACACAATTGCTTGATGGTGGGCTCTGTTTACATTCTCTAGAAATGCCTTGTTAGTTGGAGGGAGAGCACACAGTTTAGGAGGAGATGATGAAGCATGTCCTGTTTTGGATGCCCAAACCTTCCAACGTGCTCAGACATTGACTCACTAGAGCCTTGTCCATAACATGCTGCCATAAATGAAGTAGCCTGCCTGACAACTGCCTCTATTGGTGCTTCCAAATCACCAAGAAGTGACAAGGAGTGCCCAGCCCTCTATACCTTCAGAGCAGTTCCCTTGTCAATCCCATAGTAACATGCGACAGTATCGCATCCTGTCAGGGCATGGGCTGCGAGGATTTCAGTGGCTATAGACAGGTGTTTCTCTACTGTTTTCCCAATATCAATGACTGTTCTGTCCTTGATAGGAGACTCCATTGTTACATGATTTTTCATATTTACAGCATGGTAGTAATGAATAAGAAGCATAAAGACATCTGTATCATTTGACACTATAGTGATTGCTTGAAGTTCATCGTTTTGGGCACATATCATTGTCTGCTGAACGATGATATTATCCACTTCTTCATGTGATGTGGCTAGATCTGCCCTCGGGGTTACTGCTCCATTGCTGATCTGGATTGGGGTAGTTTCCTGACCAGTTATTATCAGCTTATGAGCTTGAGTATGTTCATAAAAGGCTTCATCATTAGTTAGAAGATAGACAACTAGGCCTATGAGTTGCTTCTTATTTTCAGACACTGTCAGCACTATCTTCTGAGATGGTAGTTTGCTGTTCAATTGTAACTGGTGAATTCGGCTGGCTCCAGTAGCCCGAGCACTTCTGGTGACACTCTTCATACTATAATCATAATAACGATAAAAAATGAGGTAAACATCGCCAGATTTCAATCTTCTGGCAAGGGCATGCTTCATGTTTGTTACATAGTCTTCAACTGTACTATCTGCAGGCCAAGGGATTACCCAGAGAAATGCCGAACCATCTATGATGGAAATGGCAGGGTTACTTGATGTCCTGGCAGAGACCTCAACTTGAAGCTGTCTTTTCAGGGATGACTTTGATGTGGCTGGTCTCATTTCCCCTGTTGCCTCAAACAGAGATGTTGGCACTGGGGCTAATTCATATGAAAGAACATCCTTGATGTCGACGTCATGACCACTAGCCTGGAGCCCAATGACCCGTGAGTAAATGACATTCATGTCATACACCTTTGTGTCTGCAACACTGACATGCTTCTTCCTTTGAGTTTCTGCCATGGTAATAACTTTCTTGTGAATGGTTTCATTGAATCCATTTGATAATTTCTGACCAAATTCACTCATTTGCTCTTGTCCTATTTTCAAAGCTTCCTGGACATTGACAGAAGAGGTTCCATGTTGTCCAGTCACAACATTGATGATTTCTTCTGGATGTTTTTCTGGATCGAGAGGATCAATGCATTTCTCCAACTTTGCCCTGATAGCTTCTCTGTCCTTTTTGTCATTCTCTGTTCTTGCTTTTCCTTCTTCTTTGTTTGTCAACACCTCGCTCACTGGAATCCCCATTAATTATGTCGTCAAGGTCGGCCTCCAATTGACTACAAGCATGGAGACTTAAGGCCCAAACTAGACACCACAAATATGCACAAAACAAGTTCTGGCGGCCATATTGGTGGCCATATTGGCGGGTATCTTGGATTGATCATAATGTGAGCCCTTAATGGTCTTGCGATTGATTTTAATGGATTGGTTGATCCCAATAACGTATAACTAGATACCAATTTTATCATCCTAGGTTAAATATATATGAAATTAATAAGTAATTGGCAGCCATATTGGCGGCCATCGTGGATTGATCATGATGTGAACCCTCGATTGTCTTGTGATTGATTCTAATGGATTGGTTGACCCCAAAAACATATAACTAGGTACCCATTTTATCATCCAAGCTTAAGTTAAAGCTGAAAATATGTAATTGGTGGCCATATTGGTGGCCATATTGACGGCCACCTTGGATTGATCATGATGTGAACCCTCCTTGGTCTTGAAATTGGTCTGAAATGATTACTTGATCCCAAAAACATATGACTAGACACCAAAATTATTATTGTAGGTTGAATATAAAGGGAGTTATAGCTGAAAATATGTAATTGGCAGCCATATTGGCGGCCATCTTGGATTGATCATGATGTGAACCCTCATTTGTCTTGAAACTGGTCTTAAATGATTACTTGACCCCAAAAACATATGACTAGACACCAAAATCATTATTATAGGTTGAATATGAAGGGAGTTATAGCTGAAATTATGTAATGGCGGCCATCTTGGACGCCATCTTGAATTTCTCAAAACCCTCAAGGGTGGACAAAGTCCACCCGGCAGATTCTGAAAAGAGACCCCCCAGCTATACAAATCAATCATAAAAAAACTATATACAAATTTTTAGGTTCAGTCAGGGTTCTGCCGGACTTACACTTCGAAGAAAAGTTTAAATCAGGATTTACAATCGATATAGTAGATTTGTTTTTTAAGTGTAGGATTAGAATTCGGGAATTCCTCTTTATCAATAATATGTTCCTGTACTTTTATTTTTTTTTGGGGGGGGGGTTACATTTTAATCACAGCGTTCCCTTTCAATTCCTACCGGACGTCAAGTCGTCCTCGAATTAAAGACGTATTGTTGAATCAGGGGCGTTCAAAAACACACCGTTGACATGAAACGTGAAAATAAGATTTTTTTTCAGGTAACGGATACATACAGTTTCGGGAATGGTTTCAAAGATGGCCTTTGTATGGAAGTTCTATATTTTTTTCCTTAGTCAAGAAAATATCAAATGAAATAAATAAAGTATATTCAAGTTGAATTCGCAACGTGGTATGCTTGTTAATAAATTATCACTGTTTATTAACTGTAAAACAATGAGGAAAATGAAAATGTCCAATACTGGACAAACCAACAAAACACATTCTTCAGTTCAAAACAGGTTAATACCATAAAAATATTAGCAAGCATGATTTTAAATTTGCAGGTTGAGGATGCATTCAAGTTACCAGTAAGAAACGGTAAATTTATTAATTTACAAACAGTGTAAAATCACATTTAATAACGTTTTGTCGCTGCTATTTTGCTTTCTCTTTTATTATAAAAAAAATTGTGCCTTTTCCAGTGTATATGGTGAACATTTCCTGTTATCATGTTTATTTCACGTTTAAATTAAAATAAAAAAGTGTCTGTGAAATTACGGCACTTTTGATACTGTCAGTCATGCAGGCATAAACAGTGATTGTGTTTAATTAAGCAGAACATATTAGCGCCGTAATTGATAGTCCAATTCCTATTTGACGTGTCAAATTGACAATTTGCCTTACTAAAATAAACGTTATTAACTAAAGATAACGCTAAAAGCGGATTCTTGCCTATTTGGTGATTGAATGATAGGGCACATTTATAATTAAATTACGAGAATTTCTAAAAAGTCAGCACTGCTTTGACGTCCTCCGTTGTTTTAGAAGCCGAATCAATTATTGTTACTATTATTAATATATTCTTGTTACTCCCCTATTCCCTACGTAAAGGAGAAACTTCATTTTCTCCTTCCGTTCCTTCTTGATATTGGGCTTCGTTCCGTTTAGTATAACATTGAGTATGAATATTAATGTGTGCAAATTTGTGTAAATTTTTGCAAATTTCGAGATTTTGTACGATGGGCTGTTTAGTTTAACTAATTTTATATACAAGGGGAGTCAGTGTTGTGTATATGGTATTCTTTGATAAGCATTTTGAAATATCTGTTTTTGGTACCACTTTGAATGGATTACGTTCCATGCATGACTGCATATGCCAATTAAGAGGTAGGAGGCAATATGTCTTATGCCAAAATGATCTTACTGGAAAGAAAAGGATATCAAAGCACTGTTGGGGCTATCTGAAAGAATAGACTCCTCCGGGAAAGATCGCGAAGTGGATATAGAGGGCACATGGAGCATGCATAAAACATAACCATCAAAATAGGACCAAAAGAAGACGGAGGAGTTATTCTAAAATCCTCTTATAGAGATAATTATTGTACCTATATATTTACGAAAACTACACAAAATCAAGCACACACATTGCATAATTCATTATAACTTTTTAAATCTTTTAAAACTAATGCAGAAGGACATTTATGTCGGGAAGGATGGACTAAATGTGACAACGCTGTACAGTGCTATGATCTAAGCTGGAGATGTGATGGCACTGTTCACTGTACTGATGGTAGTGATGAACGTAGCTGTACTCCCTCTTCGAATACAGAAAAGGATAAAGAAAATACTTCACAAACAGGTAATTGAGGCGAAAAAATATGATGTGTTAAACTTACCCAAACACTCGCGCAATAAGGTAACCGAATTTAAACGTTTTTTTTTGTTTCTGGGTAAGCCTTTAGTCCTCTTCGAACCTCACTCACTTTTTTTTAACCTTAGTAATAGTTTCAACCCTATTTGAGTTTTATACTCATGGAGGTACTCCGTGGGCACTCCATACTTCTTTATTCCTGTAGAGAATTTGGCTGTGAAAATAAGGTAACGAATGTTTCCATTACTTTTCAGCAGCATTATCGAAAACATTTGAGCCATTTTATCACCCTGACTGGCAACTGTGCACCGGCTCTTACACACTTTCATGTCTGGATAGAAAGAAATGTTTTCTTGAAATGGGACGGTGCGATGGCATCAGGGCATGTGATGATGGTAGTGATGAGTGGGTATGTGGTAAGTTGGACTCTTCATTTCATTTGGTTCGTGTAAGAGTTATTAATTTTCAAATTGCTTTCTTGCCCAGGCAATAGTCCGTCGAGCGATGCATGTCTTGTGTTTTTATTTTTACATTGGCAACTGGGTGTTTTCACAGTAAATGTACCTAGGATGTAAATTTGTGTCAAAAATATCAAGCTGATTAAACAGAATTTTGTAAACTACTATTTTGATTACTTTTTTATTCAATGTTGATCTCTATTGGTTGAGAGATAAATTAGGTACTATTAATTTTCTACCTTATTGTTTTGAAAATTATCCTATTTTGGGTGCATGAGGAAAATGTTAACTGTTGTAACATTTGACACACTGTTACAACCGTTATATGAACTGCAGCTATATCTGAAAAAAATCTACAGTGTACTGACATTGCTAGAATTGCACCCGAGTTAGAACACTGTAGTACATAAATGAAATGGCCGGTGTGTACTTATTTGAAGTTCAAAAGTTCAAAAATGTTTGACGCACAATGTTACAACCAATATGTCAATTGAACTGAGCTCTAATTTCTTACGCAAATAGGAGGAGTCACTGATGTTTTATGTGTGGGCCCATGTAATCTTCTTTCAGTTTTACAAACAGAACTTTAAAAAAATAATTCATACCACTATTTTTTAGAATCAATTCTTGAAATTTTACAATTTAATCCCAAGAAGGTGATCATTTGTGTGAGTGACAAGGTAGTCGTGAGAGTGACAAGGTAGTCATTCACACACAAGATTCTTTCACTGTTTATCTCCCCGGGGGGGGGCACTCCCATCTTGGAAGCAACGCGTATGTAAGGCTGTTAAGACCCCCCTTTTTTAAATGTCACCCAAAGACCCCATATTTTGTGCAAATTTTACAACTATCACCCAAAGAGCCCTATTTTTGGAGCAAATTTTGACAATTTTCACCTGAAAACCTTAATTTTTTAGAAAATTTCGCGAAAATCTCACCCAAAGACCCCATTTTTTCGAAAATTTTGCCAATTTGTCACTCTGAAAGCCCCTATTTTGGGGCAATTTGGCTGTTTCTCACCCAAAGACCCCTTATTTTTTCAGTCCTCTGTCGCCGAATGCCCCAGGGTTTGGAAGCGCGAGCCTTACACCCATATCCATTTCATAGGTGAGTGCCCCCGGGTTTATCTCTCCTTACCTATAACCGTAAATTATGTGAAGTTATACAAATCAGTATTCCACATTCATCAAAATTGACCAATGGATTTCTGCACCCTGATAGGTGCCTTTACTGTGAAAAAAATAACTTTCATTTTAATTGATATGTCTTTAATACAGATGCATTTTCATGTCAAGTGGGGAAGTTAAAATGCCAAGACAATCTGCAGTGTATCTGGATCGAGTGGCTGTGTGACGGGGTAACTCAATGCAATGACGGCAGTGATGAACATGACTGCCAGGTTTTCGACCCACAGAACCTTAATGTAAGTAATATATAATATACTATGTGACATAAGGTTTGTTTATAAGCCAAATAGCTACTGGTCTCTTTGTTTTGGCCTTAAAGATAACAGCACATTACTGAAATGCGCAGTCTTCATATGGCGTACTTTGAAAAGCCCGGGCTCTAACTTAGGTGCTCCGTAACCTTTGTTTTTACCGCGTTGCATTTCATAATTGCTTTCGAGCAAATTTTTCAAAAGGATTGGGACGATTAAAAAAATTGGCACCGGTGTAATCTTTGCCTAGACCCTCTCTCCTTAAGGCACCATTTGCAGCACTTGGAATCACGTTTCAGAAGCCCCTCTCGGACCTGGACTGCCTACAGATTTAATCACTAAAACCTATACTACTATACTAAAAACTATATTCGGCTCAGCTAAAACCTTTTGGAATTTAGATGCGTTACAAATGTCGGCTATAACGTATACGTATAGTTTTGTTATGAGCCGGCAAAGTCACCGTAGAGTCTAAAATAATACATCTATTATATTATCTAACTAAATTTGATTAATAAATTAAAACCACTTTATAAAGTGAATAACTTAAGCTCATTCGTTAGCATTCAAAAAATGTCATTCTTAACGAATTGGCTACATTCTAAGAACAGAACGATGTACTTTTTGAAATAATTTGATCAATGAACCCAACTTTACCTTTTCTTTTTAAGAGCTTTACATTTCAGTGGGAAAAGTATACTGTATAGTCATAAAGAAAATTTAAATCTCTCGCGTTAAAGTTCTTAAGATTCAATACCCAAGAGCGCCACAAATCCCATTTGTTACACATTTTTCTTCAAAACAACTTTTAGTTTAGTCAGAGAGAACGTTCATGTGACCGTACAGTTGAGTGTATACACAATTTTTTTGCTGAAAATGATAGTTTAGGGTGTGTAGAATACGATTCTGCCGGGTGCCACCTGGGCATCCTTGGGTGTTTTGTGAAATCCAAGATGGCGTCGCCTTAAATGATAATTATTTATTCAACCCTATATTATCAAACTATGGAGTTACTAGATATACTATAGTATCCAATGAACAAGTGTATGGCACTTGTAACATTAAGTCATACTTCAAATTCAAAATGGAAG
>JAMKCH010088338.1:27264-42262 GCA_023653785.1 Ophioderma brevispina
AGTGATGAACATGACTGCCAGGTTTTCGACCCACAGAACCTTAATGTAAGTAATATATAATATACTATGTGACATAAGGTTTGTTTATAAGCCAAATAGCGACTGGTCTCTTTGTTTTGGCCTTAAAGATAACTGCACATTACTGAAATGCGCAGTCTTCATATGGCGTACTTTGAAAAGCCCGGGCTCTAACTTAGGTGCTCCGTAACCTTTGTTTTTACCGCGTTGCATTTCATAATTGCTTTCGAACATATTTTTCAAAAGGATTGGGACGATTTAAAAAATTGGCCCCTTTGTAATCTTTGCCTAGACCCTCTCTCCTTAAGGCACCATTTGCAGCACTTGGAATCACGTTTCAGAAGCCCCTCTCGGACCTGGACTGCCTACAGATTTAATCACTAAAACCTATACTACTATACTAAAAACTATATTCGGCTCAGCTAAAACCTTTTGGAATTTAGATGCGTTACAAATGTCGGCTATAACGTATACGTATAGTTTTGTTATGAGCCGGCAAAGTCACCGTAGAGTCTAAAATAATACATCTATTATATTATCTAACTAAATTTGATTAATAAATTAAAACCACTTTATAAAGTGAATAACTTAAGCTCATTCGTTAGCATTCAAAAAATGTCATTCTTAACGAATTGGCTACATTCTAAGAACAGAACGATGTACTTTTTGAAATAATTTGATCAATGAACCCAACTTTACCTTTTCTTTTTAGAGCTTTACATTTCAGTGGGAAAAGTATACTGTATAGTCATAAAGAAAATTTAAATCTCTCGCGTTAAAGTTCTTAAGATTCAATACCCAAGAGCGCCACAAATCCCATTTGTTACACATTTTTCTTCAAAACAACTTTTAGTTTAGTCAGAGAGAACGTTCATGTGACCGTACAGTTGAGTGTATACACAATTTTTTTGCTGAAAATGATAGTTTAGGGTGTGTAGAATACGATTCTGCCGGGTGCCACCTGGGCATCCTTGGGTGTTTTGTGAAATCCAAGATGGCGTCGCCTTAAATGATAATTATTTATTCAACCCTATATTATCAAACTATGGAGTTACTAGATATACTATAGTATCCAATGAACAAGTGTATGGCACTTGTAACATTAAGTCATACTTCAAATTCAAAATGGAAGCCAAATCCAATCATTTTGAAATATGCCCTATAACAGCAAATACCTGCGATAAAAAATAGACATGAAGTACTTAGATCATGTTGTTAGACACAATAAATGTATTTCTGATACTTTTAAGATTGTAACATGACCTCAATCAATATGGCAGCCAAAAATGTGGAACTTCTTCAAAAAATACTTGACAAAATTTATAAGTATTGCAGCCTTCAAATCGAAATCAATGGGTCAATGACATTAGAAATGTTCCTTTGATCCTAACTAATGTACAACATACATTTCAATTTGTTTTAAATGCGCCAAAATCGAAATAAAACTAAAATGGTGCAAAGTTGTTAAAATACCATAGGAATTACATTTTTTCACATATATTGCACTCAATTTATAATTTGACCCATTTTTATTTATCGGGATTACCTGGTATCACTTGGTTATGATCATAGATACATTTCTAATTGTTTCATTGACACAATAATTTATACTTGAAGGTAATATTTAGTATTTTTGAAGATATTCACGTTTTTGGCTGCCATATTGATTGACGTAATGTTTCAACTTTAAAAGTATCAGAAATACATTTATTGTGTCTAACAACATAATCTAAGTACTTCATGTTTATTTTTTATCGTAGGTATTTGCTGTTATAGGGCATATTTCAAAATTATTAGATTTGGCTTCCATTTTGAATTTGAAGTATGACTTAATGTTACAAGTGTCATGCACTTGTTCATTGGGTCCTATAGTATATTTATTAACTCCATAGTTTGATAATATAGGATCGAATAGATAATTATCATCCATGACAACGCCATCTTGGATTTCTCAAAACGCCCAAGGGTGCCAAGGTGGCACCCGGCAGATTCTAATTCTACACACCCTTATCTATCACGTTCAGGAAAAAAGTTGTATATATATTCAACTTTACGGTCAGGCCACAACTTGGCCCATACCTCTCCGACTAATTTGCCTAACGCTAGTTTGAATCAATGTAAGGCTTGAATAGGGGTTGATTACTGCCAGTCACCCATGACATGGTTCCCTCATTCTTCATGTTCTTCAGTAGAAACTGGGACAGGAAAATCAAAATCCAGTTTGAATCGCCTACACTAGCTGTCATTATGGCAGCTGTAGAATTCCTAGCTAAAATTAGAATCTTTGTAATTTATAGACCCGAGAAGTTTGTACAGCTACAGTCACCTTTAAAGGTGACTTTTTAGAAAAAGAATTGACAGAAATTTGATGGTGACAGGGAACTATATCTTTCATTTTTCTAAAATTAGATAAACAAAAAGCATCTCAAGGGAAAAGTTGATTTAAATTAAAAAACCATGCATCGCCCAAGATCGCAAAAATTGACCTTTTATTTTAATCGTGTTAATTTTGTCCATGTATTAAAGTAGAGGCAATGAATGTAGTTGTCCATAATTTTAATAGAAAAAATACTGTTTTTCTTGAATCCATTTGTTTGTTTTCTACATTGGATTGAAGCGTGGGTAGTTAGCTTGCAATCAAACTGTTTAATGCTTTCTGATTGAAATAATTTGCAGATGACACTTTCAACCATGGACCTGGGAAATCTTTAGAAGGGAATAAAGAGGGATGAATAGGTATGAAACTTCATTCAACGGAAACCAGGAGTAGACACGGAAAGCGCTTCTTGAAGACATCATAGTATATGGAGTACAAAACCCGATAGAAACAATACGAAGGAAGGTGAACTGTGTCGCCTTCAATCTTGGTACTGCCGCTATAATTACGAATACGATTAAACTTTGTATTGTATTCAACTTAATATTGAAAATAAAAACTTTTGTAATAATAATACAATACATAATATCCAAATGAACAATATTCAACAAGCACAACTAATTACGGAGGATATGATCGAATGGCAACTAAGGCCAGATGTAGTCACACCCTTGGTATTGGCAAAACAAGTTAGGGAGCGGTCGATGGGGGTGGGGGATTCAACTTATTTTCGGTGAAAATATTTCGTTCCCCTTTTGCTTCAGTTCAAATAATTTGCATTAGACCAGATTTTATGAGATTTCTCAATTTCAAAGTTCATGTTCCCCCCTTTCCTTGATGAAAATAGCCATGTTCCTCCTCTCGCTTACAATTTTTCATATTTCCCCCTCAAATCTCCACCCCTCGGCCTAAATAATGACCCCTCCCTTTAAATAACAAAACAGCATCCAGCAATACAAGCAGAAGTAGGTTATAATATGTGCAGAATTAAGTAACTAACAAGCAAGACGAAACAGGACTCTCAGACGATAATGACGAGAACCCGGTGTGGAAGGCAATGGTCAACATAAAGCTGAATATATTAATCAATTTAAATCAATTGATATTATTTTGTATTGTTTTCAGAAATGTTTAACCGAATTTTGAGTCTTTAAAGTTTCGATTCAATGAATTGTTGAGATTTGGATCAGTTGTCTTAACCGGGCGTTCAGAAAACACTCGTATTTTTGTTGAACCATATCTATTCACTTCTCTTGTCTGGTAGTCATGAATATCAGTAATCGAACTTCTTTCCATAAATCTTTCCTTGTCGTTCTGGATTCACTCGTTGTGTTGTAGCAGCCTTAAGTGCTCCTCAACGGTGCCCTGAGCTCTCCATGGAGATATTATACATAAAAACTCTACTTCTTGTCTATACGTATCATTTATAATTAAAATATTTAACTTGGCAAATAAATTTCCAATATAACTGCAGTACACTGTTAGAAATGTTCGTAAATGACGTGCACCGCTAGTAAATGCCTGTAGTTTTACAGATTAGTTATAATTCCTGTGTTGTAATGAGGACATGTTGGTCGATTTTATTTTAAACCTGAAAGTACACCGGACAAATATATAAAGCGATTTAGTTACATAAAATTATTATGAAGTATGATTTTTACTATTATTTTAAAAATACCCGCATAACTACGGTAATTAAATAGCCGTTCAAGGATGAATCCAAGCTGGAAACGTTAAATTTACAAGCCGTGTAAAATCATATTTAATAATGATTTCTTGCTGCTACAGGCTGATTCAAAAAGAAGTTTACTCATTTTTGTCGTGGTTTTGTAAAACAATCTAAAAGGAACTCTCTGTAAAGTCATATATCATCGCAAAGAGCAATTTCTGAAGGTCTAAATTAAAAAGGAATTTTTGAATTTGCACATGCCAAACCCAGGTTATACTCATTTGAATAAAATCAGCCATTTTCCTGACTGCACACATCTGGGTAACTTGCATCAGTTTCTATTTAGGCCAAATTAATAAAGCGTGAACCAGACAAATCCATTGGTTCGCAACTTTTATTGTCAAAATGAAAGTTTGGCTTTTATATTCAAGAACTATAAATCAAACGATAATTCAGTTCATCTTCCTATTCATCAAGCATTGTAATACCATTTTTCATCGCAAACTCATCTGTTTCTATATTATTTATTTATTAGATCTTCTTTTGCCTGGGGAAACCCCATCAGTGTAATCACTGTTTTTCAGGGGTGCCCAGGGGTCAAACATAATACAACAAAATTGGAATACAATACAATAAGTTATAACCAAGAAATACAGAAATTACTAAAAAGTATTAAAATACAATAATAAGAACATAATTTTACATTTTACAGTCCAGCTGCTATAATATAAAACATTGTATTGCACAGTAAAATTATTTCTGTTCACGAATTGCAAAACATGCAATGATTTGTTTCTTCTAAGAGAAGTCTACCTCTCGGCAGATTCAATATTCGATATAATTTAAAATTGTCAGCATTTAGAATTTTGCTTTTGATTGGTGGATTTGAGTATAAAAGAAAAAAAATCATTTTGGCATTGAAAGTTGCAAACCAATGGAGACTTTCTTGTTCACGCATTAGTGATTTGGTGTAAATAGCAACTGAAGCAAGTTACCCAGATGTGTGCAGTCAGGAAAATGGGTGGTTTTATTCAAATTAGTATAACTCGGATTTTGCATGTGCAAATTCAAAAATTTCCTTTTTTATTTAGACGATATATTACTTTGCAGTGAGTTCCTTTTAGATTTTTTACTAAACCACGACAAAAATGAGTAAACTTCTTTTTGAATCAGCCTGTATGTCGCCATATCTTTTATTGGAAAGTATTCTTGTGCCTCTGTCCAGTGTATATTTTATGGTGAAAATATCCCGAAATATTCCACGTTTCAAGAAAATATCTGTATTTTACTGTCTATCTATGTTTACAGCGATTTCTAGCAGTGTAGTGACTATCGGAGATTGTTTTTATGGCCAGGGTTTGAAACTTGGCAAATTAGTCCACATAAGGTTTACGTGCATATAGGTTTGATGATTTCCTCCTTTCCGTCTGCTCGCCTCGCCTCCTCCAGTTTATAGGCCGAGTCTCAAGTATCCCCGCTTGGCTTATCATCCCCCTCCTCCACTTTTCTTCCCCTTCCACTACCTTACCTCTCTTTGTTCCCTCCTTAGTAAATTTTAAACCAATATTAGCACAATTTTTTTGAAGAAGCGCCCAAATTTTTCCCCCAAATGAGATTTTTACACGGTTGCATGGTAACTGGCTAGTAAACCACCTGTGAATGGTTAAGCATCGAAAATGTCTGTGTGTCACAAACGAAGGAATTTTGTAATTAGAATAATTGTTATCGGATCGATCCCGATAATTTAATTCAACGGCCTGCCTGGAAACGGCCTTCCAATGATGAAATAGCCGGAAATAGCGACATGTACGGTATACGCCTCATCCATTAGTTGTTTTATTGGTTAGGCAAGGCAAGTTAGAGGTTATCTTCTCGAGGTGGCACTATTTCATCATGGACAGACATAAAACGTAGCATTTCCAGCTCTGCCGTTAAGTCAATCTGGGATCCCAATATAATTAAAAATCGCTATATGTGATAAAATACGTATTTCGTAGCATTCTCGTTCGAGGTATAGTTTCCTAGACAATTACCAAGTAACTGTGCCAAAATATCAAACTTTTGAAAATTGGGGGCGCTCTCAAAAATGTGCCATTATTGCCTTTAAGTTTGTTCAAGATTCGGAGGTTTCTGCGAAATGTTTGACACACGATTAAAGGGACATTTCCAGGTATGTATTCGTCTATTAACACGCCCGGAAACTTCATGACTATACCTATACCCTATCAAGATTGTATTATCTAAAAAATATAAAAGTATTATATCATGATTGTAGGATTTGGCCATGCTGAAGTTTTTAACATCACAGTTGAAAATTTTTTTTTTTTTTAAAAACAGCTGATATCATGATATAAAACAAATATTGACTGCCTATATTAGTGCCAATAGAAAAATATATCATTTGGTCAAATTTTGAACTGTTCCGCCAAATTCTTTTCACTCGGCTTCGCCTCGTGAAATAGAAAAGTCAAAATTGACCTCTGATTATTTTTATATCACACTCTTAGGCATTCACTATTTGTATACTATCATATACTTGAAAATCGTATTTGCTTTAGAGAATTGACATAAGACTTCATTCATTAACCAAAATGTTTTACAGAAACATCGGAAATCCATTGCACAAAAATGTTGTGCGTTTTAGCATATCTACATGTAATTTGATTTCTATGCACACTTGGCTTTGTATATTTTCCGACTGCTTGTAGATGAAGTGATAGAACATCCTTAATATTAGCTTTCAACCTCAAATTTTATTTGATTCGGAGCCAGCGTTTCGATGTTACTAACAGATGATCATTTATTAATTCCTGTCTCCACGAAGCTTCTTATGGTGATGGGTTTGTATTAATATACCCCGTACCTAACAGAAAATGAAAAGTACCATATTTCAAATTCATGGTTTCTAAAACTAGTTTTCATATTTTTCATTTTTAAATAAGAATTTAAATTCTGTGTACATTATGTTCTTTTCATTGAATCAAACATGTGTAATTTAGCATGTATTTTTTGGTTCTGTCAACTGAATGCATGAGTGCGACTCTCAGCTTGCTGCCATGTTCCAACTTCAATCCACATTGGCTAAGTGGGGCAAACAGATGACTGTTTAATAGCCTTATCTGTAACTCATTCACTCTTTTTGTCGGAGTAGCCTTAGCGTCAATGCCCTCAATCCCTGTCTGAAGGTCATTTCAGTCAAATGTTTTTTCTTTTATGAAAAATGATCTACGTTACTACTATTAATTTTTGAGTTCTAGTGTTGGGGTGTATTGCGATGCAATTTCAGACAAAAAAAGAAAAACTCATTGCAGGTTTCAAATGGTCTTTAAAAGCATTTCTAGATTTAGTCTCTGCCAAGACTGATGGGAAAGTGGGAGTTTGGTTTTTAAAACGTTGCAGGGATAGATAAAGGGTGAGTAACGAAGAGGAGAGTGGATAAGTAAGAAACAATGAAATCAGGCCACGAGAGTTACACTACGTAATGATTGAAGTTTTACCCAATGTGTGGATATTATTGAAGACAAAGTTTTGGTACATCTTTATTTGAAATGACAGAAGGTGTAACTACATTAAGGGGGGTTATGGGGTCTGGACTTTGGTTAAAAAATATGTCCATTACGAAATGAGATATGCAAGGGCTTAATTGCGTAATTGGAATCTACAAAATGTTTTATTCGATCGGAATCGGACATTCGGTTCCCCCGGAATATGGCCTTGTGGGATCAAAGTTGAAGCGTTTGTACGCCGAAATTTGCCAAAAAACGCATAGTCTCCTAAACTTTATCATGTTGAAAAAATTTAAAATGGGGTTATATAAGATAATTTAAAAGATATTATTTATAAGCCATTTAAACGGCATTTATTTTGGCTAAGTCGAAGTAAATAAATACTCATATTATTTGTCCATAATTAAAGTAATTAAATGTACTGGGGAAGTGATTTTTAGGGATTTTATTGTTTTCTACCCTGCGATATTTACAGAAAATTATTTTAAAAATTATCAGGGGACAATGGAGCCCGATTCGAGATTCTTTCATTATTAATATGATAATTCAGTATAAAAGGAAATTTAAGAACAAAAAAATCATATTTCCACATCAATTAAGCGCCTCAATTTTGCTCTAAGGTTCGAGGGTCTAGAAACTCGTTGTGTTTAAAATACGGCAAAAAACCAAAACAGAAACGAACGTAAATAGAGAACGCTACCATGCTTTATGCAATGAAATGTTGCACACTATTCAGTACATTATAGGGCCAAGTGATCCATGAAGCCCGATTTTCAAAATTGTGTTCCAACATCAAATTACGCGCATTGAAATTATGTGACTTGGTCGATGCGGTTGCCATGGAAACGGTATCAAAAGCGATTCATGGTTCACTGAGTATTTACCTGCACATGCCACCCCAGTTTCGTCCAGTAGCTTGTTTAGTTATTTAGTACGCCTTGCTAGTGATTAGCCAATCAGAGGGCCTTACGTGGTTACCATGGGAACCCAGAGACAAAAATTGACCTAATTTTAAAAAACTTTGTGAAATGGGCTACAAAACATTGATGTATACATGATTTACCACTATTTAGGAAAAATTAAGAAACAAATCACTTCAAAGCTCCCACGCTTCAGACCCCAGGGGCATTTCGTATCCACAGCCTCGTCCCCCCACGACTTTACTGAAAAAGCTGAGATTTTTATATCAATCTGAACCGTTTCTATTAGAATCCATGTTGTACAAATCTTAGTGCACAATTCGGTCGCATCTGTATATAAAATAATTGTATTTTTTCTGTACGGTTTTTTTTTTTTTAAAAATTTATAGAAATTATGCACGTGGCATATGGGACCGTGGGAAACGAGCATGTGCTCATAACACACCAAAACCGCAAAGTCGGGCGGGATCACCAAAAAGTTGTGAATAAGCTTTTCTCTAAGGATATTAGTGAAAAAAATGAATAAAACAGAGGTTGCTGGAATCACGACGAAATGCCACCTTTAATTAAAGCTTATAACTTGGGGATCAGTTTTAAAACACATTTTGCGCCCAGTGGGTGTTTTATAAAGTTCTTTATTGAAATGACAGGGAGTTTTACGTACATCAAATAAAATTAAACCTCGTAACTTAGGGATGCATTTTTTACATATTATGACGCCATGGGCCCCATGCGATTTCTTTATTTGAAATGACAGGAAGGTACGTTAAAAAAAACCTACGTTAAATTAAAGCTTCTAACTTGGGGATTATTTTTAACACTTTTGCGCCCAATTGGGTGTTTTTCATTTCTTTATTTGAAATGACAGGAGAGTTTTACGTAATCAAATTAAAGCTTCGTATCTTAGGATGCAGTTTTTACAATTTGCGCCCAATTGGGCGCGTTTCCTATTTCTGTATGTGAAAATGACAGGACAGGTGTAACCTAGTTAAAGTAAAGGTATAACTTGGGGTTCAGTTTTAACACATTTTGCGCCCAATTGGGCGTTTTTCATTTTCTTTATTTGAAATGACAGGAGAGTTTTACGTACATCAAATTAAAGATCGTAACGTAGGATGAGTTTTTACATATTTTTTTTGCGCGTTTTCTATTCCTTATTTGAAATGACAGGAAGGTGTAACCTACGTCAAAAAAAATACAAATATTAAAGTTATAACTGGGGATTCAGTTTTAACACATTTTGCGCCCAACTTCGCGTTTTTTCTATTTTCTTTATGTGAAATGACAGGAGAGTTTTAAGTACATGAAATTTAGCTCGTAACTTAGGACGCAGTTTTTTACATATTTGCGCCCAATTGGGCGGGCGTTTTCATTTCTTTATTTGAACTGAAGGAAGGTGTAACCTATGTTAAATTAAAGCTTCAAATATGTGAGTCAAATTGCACACACCAAAGGTCAACAGGAGATCAAATTGTAATAAGGTGATTGGTTCTAAGCAATCTATGCTCTGTATCAAAATCTACTTTAAATCAGTTATGAGATTTCTTTTTCTCACATGTTTCTGTAATAAAGTGCAACTTAAAAACTAGGAAAACCATATAACTCATTTTAAAATGCTTTTCTAATGTGTTCTTATTCTTGTAAAATTGCCTGGCGACGACAACAGTTTTTGTAAATACTTGGTTTAATTATTATCTGATGTTATTATAATCTGTATATGTGAGTGAAAAAAATTATAAATAACTGAACTAACTGTGGCTAACTGTGAACTAAGGTTATGTATTTTTTTTTTTAAGGGAAGTCGATGCAAAACATCAATTTTGAAGGCCTTTTAAATTTTGCGTATAATCTATATTCAGAATAAGAAGTTAAAAATGTCATTCTTTCACAGAGGAAGTAAGCCTAGGTGTTGAATATTGCATAAGGGCTTTCTGGGGTACTCTTGTGTAAGTTATTCAGTCTGGGAAATATCCAAATATTGGCATGACATTAATTCATCAAAAACCCTTCAATAAACCCCACCCCCCCAATTACAAAATTAGATTTTCAATGAAAAAGTTTCGAGATCTACTGCTTAATTGCAGTGTAGATTTAGTGCTTTAAAATTAAGTGAATAAAACAAGAAAAAAATAAAAAACTTAAAAATCTTAATTTTTAAAAAACAATATTATTTTCTTTGGAAATTGTACTAGAGGACTCATCCCTAAAATGCCACTTTTGAAAGAAAAAATCACGGAGCGGAACCCTGCCCTAGATCTAACAAGAAAGCTAACGCTAGCGGACCCCTGCCCTAGATCTAACAAGAAAGCTAACGCTAGCGGACCCCTGCCCTAGATCTAACAAGAAAGCTAACGCTAGCGGACCCCTGCCCTAGATCTAACAAGAAAGCTAACGCTAGCGGACCCCTGCCATAGATCTAACAAGAAAGCTAACGCTAGCGGACCCCTGCCCTAGATCTAACAAGAAAGCTAACGCCAGCTACCTTTTTGTGGTGATCGTCAGGTTGTTCTCTTGGGACGTTAAGGATATCAATTCTGCACTACATTGTTTACAAATAGATTGTGTAAATATTTGCCGATAAGAAATTTAGATTTTCCAGTAGATAAATATCATGACCATATTTGGTAATTTCCCAGACTCTTATTAGATTGAAATCAATAAAAAAATCGAAATGTCCGATTTGTGTTGGTTCTAAAATTCCGAATTGAATATTGTTATTCTTTATGTTAGAATGATACAGTTAATAATCAGAAATATTTATTAAAATATCAAGAAAAACGAATTATTGTCTTTGCTACACCCTGCGTCTTGAAATGTGCATTCGATACAGTTACATCTTGGTGACCTCTGTTCTCTGTAAAGAACCTTGGGCTCATGTTTAATTCCACGTGTCCAATCAGATTGGTGCTATCTGTAATAGTGTAAATTGCATTTTCGTAACGGCATTCGCAGGGCGTCGCCGGTGTTGACCACGGCGGTGTATGGGGGGGGGTATGTGGGTGCGACGCCCCCCCCCCCAAACAAAATAACAACGGCAATCTGCACAAAAGGTCGCCTTTATCATGCGAAGTTTGAGTTTTTTTTGACTTCCACCGCCGGCCCGAGGCAGATTTAAATCGAGGTTCAAACTTTCTAATAGATAAAATTTCCAGAAAGGTAATGGTTTTATACCATAAAATAATGTTCCAAACTGTCAAAAATCGCAGATCTGGACCCCACCAGGGACTTTGCCCCTGCAATACTAGCAAGGGGCTCTACGGCGGGCCCATGCACCCTACCCGTTAGTCCTCGCGCTTCGCGCTCAAAAGGTCCACTTCTGGAAAATTCGCACCCCTTCTCCCCCCCCCCCCCCGCCCAAAAAAATAAATTCCTGGCTACGGGCCTGGGGATTCGTAACGTATGGCGTATTCGTAGGTTTACCACTTTTAGTGCCCACGTGCACAAAATCGGGGTAAATTACTAGTTAGTAAGACTACCTCGCTAGTTACTACTCCCCAACTTCCGGGGGAAATACCGGTGCTAAATCGTAGTGGGGAGCTGAAGAGTAAGTTCCGAGAAGTAATCTCCCAAGTAAATAATAAAGACGTCAGCCAGTCGTGAATGGGATTCCGTAAATTTGAAAACACCAGCACCGTGAAATCTAAACACGTCTTTCGTAAAATGCGATTCTTTCGTTTCAAACATTTTCTTTTACATGAAGAAATTTATACCAGAGATTCGTAATACTTGGAGCAAACTTTTTGGGCGAGGTATATATCACAATATTAATTAAGAAGAAAGATAATTTAGCTGTAAAATGCTTCTCGCCGAGAAGAACTATAATCAGATCAAACAACCCATTGAACCCAACCACTAGACAGGACCTTCGTGCGTGAATCGTGGAAAGTTATGAACGCTCGTAAGTATGTAAATTTAAACATGTTCTTTGGTTCGAGTCCCGTGTCAGCGATTTTATTGGGGTGGGGACGCCAGCATAGCTGGCAGGACCACTTGTAGTAGATTACCTCTGCTGCCCATATGAAATGAGCATTTCTGATTGGTCCGTTTACTGCCCATTATTATGCAATAATGGGTCGCCATTGCATTTCCTTATTAAATCAAGGCCGTTTAGGTCATAGAATAGAAATAAAGGGTTTGCAGTATTATTTATGGCTCATAATGTATCCTCGGCAGAAAAACTTTTAAATAATGGGCTCGGCTGCGCCTCGCCCATTATTTAGTTTTTTCTGCCCTCGGACACATTAGTCGCCCATAAAGGACACTGCTCACCCTTTATTTCTAATTTATGTATCATTGCCATCATTCGTTTCAGTAAGCAGGGGTATTCGACATAGAGGGGAATGTTAATCCAATCCTAAAAGTTATTTGAATCGACGGTTTATGAGAATAGTGTATCACTATTCTCTTCTACGGTCAGAGTATACAGTCAATCTCTGCATGGTTTTATACGACAAGGGTCGTGGCTTTCTCAATGCTGTACCGAATCAAGTGTAAATTAATTCGCGGGAAAATTGAAAAGAACATAAAGAACTGCCAGTCATCTAACGAGTAACCTTCCATTGGTGTTAACCTAGGACAAATAAGATTCTTAAAACTGTTATTGTTGTAGATTCATAAAATGCGTGCAGATCCAGATCGGCGATTAGACTATTCCATCCCCTCTGAGAGGAGGCAAAATTTGTTGTTGTTAGCGAATGAAAATCAATGCATGTAGCGTGGAAACCGGTATCTTTTGATGAAGGCCATGGAGACAAAAGAATGTTTATTCCAATATGGTACTTGCCAATTACAGTAGCAGTAAATCACCTATTATTCAATGGACGCGGAGTCAATATCTTTTCCTAACTTAATCACAATCCGCTCAATCGGTATGTCACAAATGTTATCGTTCTCCCAATATGAGATTTCAATACCCGTTACAAGTTACGTTTACCGTCTCTGCAATGCCTAACATCATAAAAATATTAACCCTATATAGACATATGTTCATGTTTATGTACAAACATTAGCACTGATGTCTGTTCATTTAACTTAGATGTCCGTTTTTTATTAATTATTTCAAAAAATATACGCTTTCGAAAAAAATCACGAAAGAAAAGTTGTTATTCATCATTGGATCCAACAAGATCATTGGGCTCCAACTTGAAAACATATTTCTTCTTTGGGTTTTTATTCAATTTACACTGATTTTCATTGACAAACGACAACAAACTGGGTCCAGGTGAATATTGACTTTTGACTCTGAAACTTTGATGACAGACCCATTCACGAATTAGGGGCGCTTCAAAAGCATGTTCATAACGAACAATATTATTGTTCGTGGACCTTACTTTGATTTCAGGTGTTTAAGCATGCATTAATGCATGGGCATATAAATGCATCGTTGAAATACCGATACTTTTTATTCAATTGGTTGCGGACAAAAGAATCATACAGCTCTCCTGTAATGTTGTCCATTCAAGTTAATGCCGTGTGACACCTTGCATATCATCTCGTTTGTATTGCAAACAAAGGTTCGGATTTGATCCTGTTGAGCAAAGTTGGTATTATTTATTTCAAAGAAGTAGCGGACAATATTGATCGTGAATAATATCCTCCGACGACATCTTTTAATACCTACAAAGAGGAGTCAATGGAACCTTCCACAAAACGTAATTACTAATGGACCAAACCTTTATTCGCTCATTTTGAAAACGAGGGTAAAATACCCAGATTTCAATAGATTTGAAGGTTTAAAATGTCCCGTTCCCTATGTCATGTAAAAAACGTCTTAGGTCCAAGGATACCAAACAACTTTCTTTTCGTGATTTATTTCGAACATGCGTATTTTTTTAAATAATTAATAAAAACCAGACATCTAAGTTAATTGAACAGACAGTAATAACATTAGCACATTAGCACTAATAACAGTTTCAAAAATCTTATTGGCCCTAATACCTAAGTCAACGTCGACGACCGACACCTCTTTATGTTCTTTTCAATTTTCCCGCGAATCAATTTACGTTTGAGAAAGTCTCAACCATTGTCGTATAAAACCATGCACAGAGTGACTGTATACTCTGACCATAGAAGAGAATGATGATATGCAATTCTCATGACGGCCGATTCAAAATAACTTTTGGGATTGGAACCGCTTTTGCCGAACACCGCTGCTTACTGAAGCGGAGAAGCCGGCATCTTTTGATGAAAACCATGGAGAAAAAAAAGAATGTTTATTCCAATATGGTACTTGGCAATTACAATAGCAGTAAATCACCTATTATTCAATGGACGCGGAGTCAATATCTTTTGCAAACTTAATCACATTCCGCTCAATCGGTATGCCACAAATGCTATCGTTCTCCCAATATGATATTTCAATATCCATTACAGGTTACGTTTACCGTCTCTACAATGCCTAACATCATAAAAATATTAACCCTATATAGGCCCATGTTCATGTTTATGTGCAAACATTAGCACTAATAACAGTTTCAAAAATCTTATTGGCCCTAATACCTAAGTTATA
>JAMKCH010088339.1:5512-18599 GCA_023653785.1 Ophioderma brevispina
TACAACGGTAAACATGTATATCTAAATACTATTTTATTACTAAACGCTATCCATCAATGCGATAATTAAATATGTTTAGTTTTAAACACGGTAATTTAAATTATAGTAAGAATGTAAAAAAATGTGTAATTATTGCTAAACATGATTTTTTACAATGCACATCAAGATTTTGTATCTTTAACTCATCATACCAAAAATGGAAAACAAACTTATTTTTATCATATTATGTCTTCGTTGTTTCTTAAAGCCACTATCAGTCATTTTTTTCCAAATTTAAAATGCCGATTTTGTCTCTAAAAATCTAGTGTTAGGTCATATCAACACCTTATATTACTATTCTTTGTGAAAAACAGACACTTAGCATTTTAAAGCGGTCTTGAAGATGCCATTTACGACTGTTTCTAGACCTTAAAAAAGTCGGGATCCCGACTTTTATTAGCAAACAAAGCATAAAAATCTTAATTTCTTGACAAATGGGGCGTGTCACAACAATGCAAAAACATCGACTTCGATGAAAAATAGGGGGCGCGATTTGTTTACATCGTGAAAAAAATCGCTGATAGTGGCTTTAACTGTGCATATAGAAGTCACGCTAATACAGTATTTACAAATTGAAATACTTAAGAAGCGTGTTTGCTTGAATTCATGTACATAATAAAGAGGTACTGGCAAATGTTTCTTGGTACATACAATATTTTGTCTATGAATAAATCAGAAGACAGATGAGTTAGTCTTTTATTTCTTGACCGACCCTCCTTCCTGCCAGAATTAGAAAGGAGACCTGAAATATTGAGAGTTTTGGCTCCCAACTGTCTTCAGACCGATAACATGGATATTTTTACAAACGAAACCCACCTTTTCGTCCATCCCGCCACGATACGAAATGATTTTCGTTAAATGGACTTCGTTGATATTTTGTTTTGTTGATATTGAATTGGCTCCTTGACATTAATAAGAAAGCCAGTATGAAGAATTTACAGGCAAATTGATACAAGTCTGATGTGCATTTTCTTGCATTTCAGTTGTGCAACCTATAAGCCACTGGAATAAACCCTTCTGAAGTGGTTTTATTACAAAATACCTGATTTAAACACAAAGCTGTTTTAGGCTTTTTCGTTTCAGGTGAAGAAACACATATAAACGCAATACTAACACCCAAAAACGTCTGTTTTGACCAAACGTTACGGCGCCCTATATGCAAAATATGTCGGTGTTCCTTGAAGGGCAATGAACATTTTCGAATTGTTGTAATAGCGGTATTGGATATTTTGCAGTGTGTGATGGCCCTAAATTTCTTTAGTATTAATGTTTTTATTCATATTTCGAACCTGTACTTTTGCATCGATACAATAAGTACAATTTGAGCCTAATGATATTGGAATATGCTGAGGTCTTTTTTAAATTTGAATCGTAAAAACATCTCAAGCGAGCGATATCAACATCGCTCTTCCACAAGTCACTAAATCACATACTAATGTGTGAATTATTATTTTTTTTATTTAACGACATACGTCTTCTTTAGTTGATATAATATAAATAGGACAACGACATAACTGTAGCTGAATTAATGTTGACATGTTTTCTATTAAGGCTGCACATTTAAATCCTAGACAACAAAGCATGTTACATCACACCTGGTTTCGCCAGCTGTTGGGCCGACTGCCCGCTGCTGCGTTGTCAAAGTCTCATTTCTATTGACACGTACGCATTATGATGACAACGGTGGTTAATTTTTGGAGCTCACAGTGGCCATTGAAGGAACACAGGCTGCATTGTCGCATGGCGTATCCTGAAACTAATTTTCAACCAAATACAAGCCACTATATTTTGTAACGTAACTTCAGTAGTTTTGTTGATATCATACTGTCACTACTGTGACAGGCGTAGATTGGTTCAGAAAATGTATTGCAGTCGAAATTTCCATGTGGTTATGATTTGTGACGATGAAATCATAAACAAAAGTTGGTCAAGTTGTTTAAAAAAATTTGCATTAGACTGGTTCCATTTCTCAAAAAGAAACTAGTCGAAGGCAGTTTTGAGTAAAAGCAATTGAAATAGTGTTTCTATATGGAAATTTTATGTTGATTCCAAATCTTCCGGTCCCCAAAGCTATTTTTTAGGGGAAGTGTGCCTAATTTGCATAAATTCAAAATGGCCGCCATTTTAACATATTTTGTACATAACTCAAGATTTAAGGCTTGTAAAGACTTCGTTCTTGTGTCTATACATATGTTTTCAGGGTCAGAGAACACAACTAGATCATCAGTTAAGGTATTATGCCATATATTGACAAATAATTTGCATAAATTTAAAAAGGTGGCCATTTTGAATTTTTATGCAAATTAACTGTCAACATGACCTAATGCTATAAGGTCGTGCGCCATGAGTTGGGAGCAAAATGTGTTACATGCTTGAAACTACCAAATATTACACGTTTTCACACTTAAATGAGAGTAAATCATCAATTGTTTTTGAGATACCTATAAAACTATATATTGTTGTAAAGATAAAAATGTAAGGAAGACAAATATGCATCTTGTATGTGCATATACAGGGTGCCACAAGTGTCATATATGGTGGAAAAGTGAAATGTTGATGTAAAAAGTACAAAATTTTGTGGCAGTCTAATTTGTTACCTTCAATTATCATCATAGCTCAAACTGTTGTATGAGTCAAAATGAATGCCACATAAATAACAAACAAAATGAGATGTTGTTTATCTTAATACATGGCAGGGTTACAAAGATATAAAACAAAATAAATGCAAAAGCCCCGTATATCAAAAATCCGTATACTTTTAACACATGCCTCATCCGTAGGCACCTCATCCGTAGGCACCACCCTCTCTGACCCCGACTGACTCAAATTACGACAACGCAAAAAGTAAAAATAGCACAAAATTGAATCTGCTACCATTTTAAAGCTAGATGAATTCCCTTTAAAATGAAATATAAATCAGCTCAATACCTAACTTGGTTCTTATGATACAATAGAAAATGTTAAAAAATATTTGTGAAAATGTAACGCCACCCTCATTTTGTATACCCCAACTCATGGCGCATGACCATAACTAATGATCTAATTTAATTCTTTGACCCTGAAAACATATGTATAGACACAAGAATGAAGTACAAACCTTAAATCTTGAGTTATGTACAAAAATGTCAAAATGGCAGCCCATTTTGAATTTTTATGCAAATTAACTGTTAAGTTGACCTAATGATATAACTAATGATCAAATTGTATTCCTTTACCCTGAAAACATTTGTATAGACGAAAGAATGAAGTCATTACAAGCCTTAAATCTTGAGTTATGTACAAAAAACGTTCAAATGGCGGCCATTTTGAATTTATGCTAATTAGGCACATTTCCTCTCAAAATTCAGCTTGGGGACCGGAAAATTTGGAATCAGCATAAAATGTTCATCCAAAAACACTAACCCAATTGCTTTTACTCAAAAATGCCTTCGTCATGTTGTAGGAAGCACTTTTTTTAGAAATAGTAGAGTAAAGATAGCATATGACCCCAAAAAATTGCAACAGAAGGTTTTTTGGCATTTTCTGGTAGATTAAGGTCAGCTTAACAATATATCAAAAGTTGCACAAAATCGAAGTCCCAGAAAGTGTTCAAACTATAACATAAACAAAATGGCCGCCATCCGCCATTTTGAAAAACATAAATCCTCACATCTCTGGCAATAAATGAGCTAAAAGGACAAACAAGATGTCATTTTCTAATAATTCTAGCATAACAAATTCATTAAAAAGGGTTTTATGAAGTTGAAATATGATCTTGACCTCTAAATCCAATATGGCCGCCATCCGCCATGTTGGAAAGTACAAATTCTTGTATCTCTGGTACCGGATGGGCCAAAACGACAAACAAGATGTCATTTCCTATTAATTCTAGCATAACAAATCCATTAAAATGGTGTTTATGAAGTTGAGATACCATCTTGACCTCTAAATCCCATATGGCCTCCATCCACCAGTGTTTTAAAGTACAAATTATTTTTTTCTCTGGTACCAAATGGGCCAAAATGACAAATATAGTTACTACTATTGCAGAAGTAGATGAGATCGACGACACTATTAACTATTACAATTTAGTCTTCAAGTTCATCATCATCTGAGACTGGTTCTTGGTCCATGTTTTCATGTGAATGTCCACGAGCTGTGGTGAAAATTTTTTGGAAAGGTACCTGTAGTGTAATGATTCCAAAGACTCTGATTGCTGATCATTGAACAAGGACATCATTGGGTTGCAGCCTTCATCTTTCTATAGATTCAGATCTATATTGGTAGTAAAAAATACTCTGGAACAAACTCGTAACACAGAGTTACCATGGATGACTCTGAGGAAAACAGATTTCTTGCCAGCCCCAAATATTCTTGAAGTAGTATGCAACCTGAAAATGCATTGGCAGATAAATACAGATAGGAGCAAATGCCATCACTGAATAAGTGCTTCAGAAGCTTGATATCATACACATATGTTTTCTCTATGTGTCTGTCATACCAGAAGTAAAGCTCATAACAGCCCTCTTCTGCATATTGGAGAAGTAGTATCAACAGATCTGCGTCTTCTCCAATTTGTTGACCATGGAGACTGCTGTTTTTGCTATATCAACATCTGCATCTCCTTTTTTCCCAGCAAAATTTGTTGCATTTGATATGTCTACCTTATAAGCGATCCTAGTTTTGCGACGTTCATGTGTGCTGTCTTTTGTGTTTGGTTCACCAGTGTATCCATCAAAGACAACGGATGCTTTGCCATAGTGGTCAGATGTGAAAGATGCATAATCATCAGTATTGCAACTATACTATAGGTGTTTCCCTCTGTTCATTTCAAGCGATGTAAAAGAGAACCTCCATCAACAACATAGTGATCAGTCTTTGGCACTGTCTCCGGGGTAGCAGCCTCTGACGAGGACAAATGTTCGTAAATGGCCGTCAGAAATTGTGCTTTAT
Organism: Ophioderma brevispina; assembly: GCA_023653785.1. Taxonomy (NCBI): domain Eukaryota; kingdom Metazoa; phylum Echinodermata; class Ophiuroidea; order Amphilepidida; family Ophiodermatidae; genus Ophioderma; species Ophioderma brevispina. The sequence continues at coordinate 10,484 of JAMKCH010088339.1, forward strand.
CTGGCCTACATAAAACATGCTTGGCCTCAAAAAACAGATGGCGGATATGGTGAAAGTTCATGGCAAAGCACCTTATCTAATGACAGTTCTCCAGATTGTGATACCAAACAGGAATCTTTGAAATAACAGAGGTTTTGTTTGTATTATTCATTTTCCAACATAGGAGCATACAGATACAAAAAACATCACAAACACTCTCACCCGCACACACACACCACCAAAACACTGACCCCACAAGACCACCACAAGAGCTTGGTCATCAGTTACCTTGACAGCCCAATCAGATGCAAGGGTCTTGACTTTAGTTTTCCATTTGTAGCTATTATAAGAAAAGTCAGCTTGTCCTTCCATTTCGTTAACTCTATCTTTGCCTACTTTGAAAAGATCTTGTACATTGAGATCCTCATCACCAGCATTTATCCCTGTGAAAATGTTTCTCAAGGCCTTTTCTCCTGTGAAGGGAGAAGACTTCTCAAACCCCAACCAATCAACAGTGAGCTGGCTCCACCGTATATTTAGCATATTTAGCTGCTGCCTCATACGCAAGAAGCAGAACTAATTGGTACATGGTGCCGAATGCAACAAAGATACTGCCATGTAATCTATGCAGAAGATGATGTTGATATAGCAAAATGGCAGTAATGGCAGTTGCCATGGCACAATTTAAGTCAAAAATCCTAATTGGGGAAGACAGATCTATTATTACTTCTTCTCCATTATGCTTATGCAGGAGAGGGCTGTAATGACCTTTACTTTTGGTCTGACAGAGACAAGGAGAAAACATATGTGTATAATAAAGCTTTTGAAGCGCTTATTCAGTGATAACATTCGCTCTAATCTTCTGTTTGCCCATGAATTTTAAGGTTGCGATACTACTTCATGAATATTTGGGGCTGGCAAGAAGTCTATTTTCTTCAAAGTCATCCATGGTGACCCTGAGTGTGCTATGAGCTTGTTCGAGAGTATTTTGTACTCCCAATATGGATTCTGAATCGATAGAAAGTGAAGACTGCAATGCAATGGAGTCCCTGTTCAATGGTCAGATATCGGAGTCTTTTAATGGTAAAGGCATACCAGGGCATTAACAGCAGAAACTAACGTCTGGTAGAAAACACTGATGGGTTGGGGCCGAGATAGCGATTAACCTCCTTTTTTAAAGCCGGCCAGATGATTAGTAGCAGGAATGCGCTCAGGAATGGCATACCAGATGTGGACAGTTGAAGGAATAAATGATCTCTGATGGCTGACCATGTTAGATCTTGGGGTCTCAACTGCAAGGTCATGAGATCGTACTGACCGCTGGAGATAAGGGTCTATACTCTGAGTTTTAGGCATTAGTTGGCAAAGTAGTTCAAGAGCCTCCAGATACATGCAGTAAAAGAGTGTAGTTTGCTCCAAATGCTCTTCGGTGTTATAAAACCTAAAAGATTTCCACCAAAAACCTCTGCTGCAAAACTCCTCTTGTAGGAGAACATATTTACAGCTCATGCAATGGATGTGCAAGACTGATGGTCTAAATTCAACTGACTGGGGCTGGGTAGTACAAAGGGGAAATTATTTCCCCTCATGAACAAGTCCTGCACCAGAGTTTCCACCGGAAATGATCCAATGCAATTGTTCTTCAGGATGCATCACAATGAAATGTACCTGCAGAAAGAATGGAATGCACCACAGCTTGTGGACATTCATGTCAAAACATGGACCAAGATCCAGTCTCAATGATGATAAACTTGAAGACTAAATAGTAACAGTGTGGTCGCTCTCGTCTGTGGTGCAAACAAGTGTCTTTGCCACATGTTGGTGATGATGTGAATAATGTGAAACTACTTTCTGCTATACTTGAAGAATTACACAATTATACTGTAAACGCCATAATTTGAAATGAAGATAGATTTATAGCTGATAAAAAATCAACATGACTATAAATTTTGGACAAATAGCCCACTAAAAATATCATTTTTTATTATAACAGATTTGTAATGCCGGATTTTATAGAAAATGACACCTAATTTCATCGTAATCTGTCTGATGCTATATAGGAGGATTTACTGTTTCCTTATTTTCAAAATGGTGGACAGTGGCCATTTTGAAGATGTCAAGATGCTCTCAAAACTTTAAAACAACATCTTAATGTATTTCTTATTCCTCAATTAATAAAAAATAACACCTTATTTGCCATTTTTGCCCATCTGGTGTCATAGATAAAAGAATTCATACTTTTCAACATGGCGGATGGCAGCCATATCGGATTTTGAGGGTAAGATGATATCTCAACTTCATAAAACCCATTTTATTGGATTTGTTATGCTAGAATTAGTAGGAAATGACATCTTGTTTGCCCTTTTAGCTCATTTATTGCCAGATCAGAGATATGAGGATTTATGTGATTTGATCCTACTAAAATGGAACCAGTCTACATAATTTATTCAAAAATACCCACCTGAAAACACCATTTAATCACAAACAAGTGTGTGATTAGATACAGCAATCACTTGCCTTCAAAATGCAACCAAAACAAAAACATACAGTTATTTATATTGTTGATACACCCGGAAAAAGAAACATAGATGGTAAACAAAAAATTATGCATATTTTATGTTAATTATGTCATAACTCCTAAACCACTGATGCAAAAACTTGTAAAAAACTTTTCCAGACACCTTATATATTGAACAATAATTTAAGCCAGAAAAATCCTATATGAACTCCAAATTTGGGTTTTTGCTTAACGGGGCGACTTTCGGCCTTAGATCTGCGCCCCTAATAGGTATTGGGTATTGTTATAAATGGCTGCCTCATGTAGCTTCTTTGTAGCTTATGAAGGACAAAAGGTCTATCTAGGCGTCACAAGCTCCATAACCAAGGGCAGCTATGCAACATCTTCCTGTTTCTTCATATAAATAATAAATGGTCATTGAAACGGAGGCATGCTCTAAGCTTTGCTTTTTCCAGAGAGCGTGCCCCTGAAGTTTCTCAAACTTTTCTTATTTTTTCTTGATACAGGTGTTTTTGGGGGATAAAAACACCTTGCGTACATGATAAAATAGTTGTAAAACAACTCAAAATTGATGGCGAAATATAACCATGACGATTATAGAGGGCCTCCTTCCCTCCTTATCCGGCGATATCCTTCGAGTTTCCTTTATATCATTTTTAATTTAATTGTATATTTAAGTATATGTACTCACATTATCTGTCAGATTAGGATCGGCTTTATTTTCCAGTAACAGCTTACAGATCGCTTGTTCGTTGTTTTTCGTGACAGCTAGAGGTGTCTTACCATCCTAAAAACACACATACACACTTAGGCTATTTAATTATTGGACTATGTTGTATCAGGTCGTTTAACCTAATCCTTCTTTTCACAAAGTTGTAGATAACTGACCTTTGAGTTGAAATCAGCTTTCATCGGCCGTGAAACCAACAGATGAGGAGATAAATTGTAGGATTTTCTAAAAGTAGAAATGCTCAAGACTCTTCTAGATCAGGATTTATATTTGTTCGCGTTAGTGCGTTTCCAGCAATCTTTAGTTCACCTTTTCCCCAATTTCGTTACATTGACACCTGTGTTATTTCTTACGTCAATGTACTTTTGTAGCAAACACTGATCAGTGGCGTAGCTAGGGGATGTGGCGCCCGGGGCAAGACGTCAAAGTGACGACCCCTACCGAGTTGTGTGAGCAATAACGGGTGGGATCCAGAGGGAACCTAAAGTGGCCCAAGGGAAAAGCCCCTTGCAGGGAGCGAAGCCCCATAAGCTCTCGGATTTTAGCATGTTTAAGTGCCTTCGGAGAGCTCTCAGTTATCTCATTATCTTGAAGCAGATGAACTATACTGCCTTTGACGGGGGTGCAGGGGCGGAGCCCCTGGAAGCTTTTGGGTTTTAGCATGTGTGAGTGCCTTCAAAGAAGCTCTCAGTTATCTCATTGTCTCTCAGCTAGGGTTCTCAGTTATCTCATTATCTTGAAGCAGATGAACTATATACTGCTCCTGGCGCGGGTCCAGGGGTGGGCCCCCGGAAGCTCCTGGGATACGTGAGTGCCTTCGGAGAGTTACCTCATTATCTTGAAGCAGATGAACTCTACTGTCTGTGACAACAACATTCACAACAACGGTATTTTGGTGTCATTTTTATTTTTCACCAGCGTCATTTCAGCGCCCCTCTGAGGTGGCGCCCGTGGCACGTGCTCCCCTTTTAAACCCCACCCCCCCCCAGCTACCCCACTGACTGTGATGATTTTCGGTTACACTTTTGTAGAGCGTTTCGCGTCATTTTAATAGAGCAGGAGCAGAATATCATAGGGCCTTATTTAATGAATTCGTTTACCTCCCACTACAGAAAAGGTTTGACACCTTTGGTAGTTAGTATGGACCCTCTACATCAATGCTTGGTAGGTAGTACTCTAAAGGTGTGGTATCACTTTTTCAATGGGGCCAATTTAAGTTTACACAGGGGTCAAACTTTTAAAATGTCACAATCATGTTGAAATGTATGCCATGTTGTCCATCTAATCATAAGGATTCCAAAAATGTATAGTTTGTAGCACCTACGACCATTGGTTTTGGCGTTATAGGGTAAAATTGAATAAAATGGTAAAAAATGGTCAATCTCAATTTGTACAGGGGTCAACATTAAAAGTCAATCCGATTATATTTTAATGCTTGCAAATTCTTGCCTGAGGGAAGAGAACTCCCAAAAAGTATAGTTTTAATTATGTTAAATGTTTACTTACGGAGATAAGGGTCAAAGAAGGTCAACGCCAATAGGATTATGTTGCCCTATGACCTATTTTGTCGTATAACATGATAACTATACACTGTAGATTGTACAAACTATTCCTTATTTTGGCGCATTAATCTAGATGAACAACTTCTCTCATTTTTCAACAAAATTGGAGCAACTTCTGATTTTGACCCCTGTACAAATAGAAATTGACCTTTTTTACCATGTTAGCCAATTTTACCCTATATAACTCCAAACCAATGGTCATAGATGGTACAAACTATACATTTTTGGAATCCTTACGACTAGGCGGACAATGTGGCATACATTTCAACATGATTGGAGCATTTTAAAAGTTTGACCCCTATGTAAACTTAAATTGGGCCCTATTGAAAAAGTGACACTACAATTTGAGAGTACTACCTACATAACGTTGATATAGAGGGTCCATACTAACTACCAAAGGTGTCAAACCTTTTCTGCAGTGAGGGGTAAACGATAATGTTTGACCTGGGTCCGTGCTCCTCCTCTATAAGAAATACCCTCACGGGTGTTATCGATTTCAAGGTTGTAGGACCGTACATCCCGACTAAGTTAAATCTGACAGGTTAAATTGGGGCATCTTAGGCTAGTGTTGTGCATGTTTGCCCTCTATCAGCACCACCAAGCATGCATAAATCACATAAAATAAATAATAGGCTACTGCATACCGAGCGTATTTACTGGATATCAACAGTACTATTATTTGCTCGAGTCAATGCAACATGGTGTACATCTACTGGTCACTGATATTTAGGGGGAAATTGTGATGATATTTTATTCATTAAGCAAATGTGGAACTTTTGGACTTGGCATACCCCATACCCCATAGTATTGAAAGGTATAGTATTCAATAATAACCTGTGCAGAAATCAGTTACTTCGCCGATGTGCGCAATCAAAGTCCTTATACAAGCATATTTCTCTCTTTGATCTCATGGCCTAATAATAGATATAAATTTTGTTGTCCCCATCGGGTGGCTAAGGGAAAACCAAGTGTAATTTCATAATAAATTATTAAAATCATATAACTGTCTCTTCCCACGCATAAAACTGGCACATTTTCTTGAAAATGAATAAAATGTCACCTCAATTTCTTTTTCCCAATATCAGTGACCAATGGATATGTAAAGACTTCAGCAAACCATGAGCTAACGGTATCACAATGGGCCCGGTATGCGAAGTCATTGTTATAGCCAGGTGTTATCACCTCCACGATTCGGGTTGAGTAACAAAATACCCGTCCTCTTTCACAATAACTAACCAGTTTACCTTATAATATAGGTCGTTGACACTAAGTTTTCTTCTGAAAACGCGAAAAATTGAATATAAATGAAGTTATGCAATAAGTTATGGATTTTAATTCTGCACAAAGTTGTTAGGTCAAAGCATGCCCAGCAACATTCTGTCATGATGTTTGTTCATCTTTCTTCATTTTCGAATAAATGATGAAAAATATGGTTAAAGTTAATTGAACACGCACTATAGAAGCTCAAGATTTATTTATTTGTGAATGAGGATAAGTATTCTGTGCTTACGTCATTAAAACAATACTTCATCTAAATCGGAGAGGTGGTAACACTTGAGTCTTTTCAACCGCGAGAAACCCCTCCCCCCGCGGGTTCGGGGGTTAGAATTGGCCCGATGTGTTCCCCATTGTCGTAAAGAGGCGACTAAATGGGGCCCCCGCGTGTTCGGGGTTAAGAATTGGACCCGATGGTTTCCCCTGCATGTCGTAAAAGGCGACTAAAAGGGTCAACTCTGTCTGTTTATTGAACAGACGGTTGAATTTTAAATTTAGGATTATCTTATAAATGTGTAATGATTTAGACTGTGTATTGTATTATAAGAATGTGCTGTGTATTACTCGTTTAAGGTGCATGTAGCTTAAAATCAATTACCGGAAAACAAACAATTTATCACTTAACATTTGTAACATATTTTATGACCAAACCTATTTATTTTTTTGTATAGTACATGTCTTGGGTTTCTACTCTATATTGATATGTAAATTTTTAAAATCATCAGTTTGGGGGCATCAATGCAATGTATGGAGCCATTTTAATAAAAATTACATGTAGGAACATCTTTTGGTCTTGTAAAGGGGATCCATGGTTGCATGTTCTATGTGATGTCGATTATCTTTATTTTTTGGAGTTGAAGTTTTTTGCTTGGTACCTGGATGAGTTATACCTTTGTCATCAGTCCTATGCATGTTTATAGTTATATAATTTATTATCATGCCATCATCTTTTGAAACTTTTTTTTTGATGCTTTTGCTAAGTGTAATCTTTGCAATTATTTGGTTTATCTTGTTTTATACATGATAGGTGATGGCGCTGGTCATCCACTGTATGATGGTGTATCCTTTTGTAATTGGTTAATTTAATTTGAATTGATAATTCAAACATTTTTAAAAAAAAAACAGTTTGTTTTTTATATTTAATGTTTTAAATGACAAATGTAATGCACACGATATACACATTGTGTTTGGTTGTCGTTAAACTTTAATACGCACTCACTCACTCAAAAACCGCGAGACATATAACAGGTCTGTACCCCAGATGAAAGATCTTGAGTGTTTTTCTCCACGCATACCGGGCAGGTAATTGAATTTTTAGTCCATTGTTTGCTGAAGTCTAGTGTATCCATTGCTCTCTGATATTGGGGAAATAAATTGGCCGGACATTATTTATTTTTCACAAGAAAATGTGCCAGTTTTATTTATGTTTTTAAAAATATTATATGATTTAATAATTTATTATAATTACATTTGGTTTCCCCCTAGCCCCTCGATGGGTACAACAACACAACAGCATAGAAGGACTTGCCCCATAGTCTAATATATCTCTGCAATACACGAGTGGATTTCATAGAGCTCCTCTCGGTTCTTGAAAGAATGCCTTGCAAGTTTTTAAACATGTTACCGAAAACTAGTTTCTTAATTTTAGAAGAAGTTAACGATCCTGAGGAGTTGCAATTTTGGGGGAACGCTGTATTCAACCTGAGTGTTATCATGAAGTTTCGTAAAACCTGTATAAGAGGCGTATGCACAAATGTATACCCCGGATGTATACACTAAAAGATGGATACATTAGATAAAAGTATGAGAGAGCGAGAGCGAAAATTATTTCAAACCTTGCTTTTGATATTCGGGCTTGGCTCCGTTTGCAAGGAGAATTCCACATATCTCGGCGTTCCCGTTGTCAGTTTGCGAGTGGAGCGCTGTCCAACCATCCTTTGAAATATAAAAAAATTTCCATTTTTGCTTTCACATGCACCAATCTGAATGCATGTCAAGTAAAACACTAATGAATTTGCATATAATAGAAATAAAGTTTTGAAACAGTGTGCT
>JAMKCH010088341.1:0-18503 GCA_023653785.1 Ophioderma brevispina
TGTAAAATTTTCACAATATTTTGTTCTTCAAACACCGGCCTGTACAAGCTACATATAATGCCTATCTTTGCTTCTTACAGCATTCATCACTTGCCTGTGGACATCATGCAAATATGGGGGGGGGGGTGACCTGATCACTGACATAGGGCCTATATGCGCATTTCTCCCGTCGAAAGCAAATGATGACACCCTTCTTACAGTAAATGATATTTGCGGCATCATCTAAGTAAGAGAAAGACGGAAATTATCGTTTAATTTTGCACCGAGAAAGTATAAGAACTAGACTAAACAGATACGTATAGGCCTACTAGCAAAATGAAAGCTACAGAATAGTGTTTTTCACATTTTTATTATGCGGATTTTTCAAGGCATAATTGAAACTATGGATGATAAGGGAGTTGCGACAGTTTTCTCTAAAACCTAATATCAAAAAATACAAAGAGGAAGGAAGAAAAAATAATCAAAATTTATCAGGAAGAAAGGAAAAGGAAACAGATTCCAAAAGATTGTCAAAAAATAAAGCGTTTTAATAATTGTGTAACCGTACAGATGTGCATTTAACAAATCATAATTATTTAACGACGCGTTGTTTTGAAGCTCGATAATAAAATAAATAGATCATGCTACTATCATAGCAATAGGATTGGGACATGACTTTGGAGCGCGTTTTGGTACGAGCGTCAGTTACTGCGTCTCCAGTGAGTAGTATATACGACGCTTGGCACACCGTAATATCGCAATGTATTTGAATCACAAAAAAAATGTGTTATTTTTTAAATAACAGAAAAAGTAGGATAGAACCGTGACCCCTAATTTTTTCTTTAGTAATCGAAAGATTTGATAAATGCGCAACTTTTGTCAAATTTTCAAAAAAAGTTATTCGAGCCGATTTTTTGTAACAATTCAAAACATGTATGTATCAACAAAAGTGAATTTTCAATAGACTTCTTGTGTACAAATTGAGGTTAAAAAAGCTTAAAAACAGTCTTTGGATGACTAGTTCTCAAAAACGAGTACCGTGACCCCATTTTTTATTTGCTATGATTCATATCGATGAAAGCATATTTACACGAAATCTTGGGGAATGTGCAGGATCTATTCAGTGGACCAGCAACCTAAAATGGTCAAAATAGGCTGTTTAAATTGGCAAAAAAAAAAACCAGGAACAGGGGTGTCTGAGTGAATATCTTGTTGAGATAGAACCACAGTTCATGCTTAAAATAGTGCAAAAACAGAAAAGAAACTTCGTCTTGTAAAAAACAAAAACACTTATCATTGACCACAACCTTAAGGTACAACAAGAGATTTCAAAAATAAAAAGTGTCTCTAAAAATGTTAAAAAACTCTGATTTTTTGATTCGTTGTAAAGCTTTCATCAAAATTACCCCCATCTGAAAGGAGTTAAAACTGAGACTGTCTTGGTATAAACATTTGTGAAACTTCTATGTATATAGGAGCAACTAGGAAATTTCAGCCATGTTGTATTGATATAAGCATATACAAATCACCTTTTATTTGAATTTTAAGTATTTCTGTAGCCAAATAAAAAGTCTAACTGATGGTCTATGAAATTAGCTACACTCACAGAAAATATAATGACTTGAATCCTTGTTGATCTTAAATCAAAGTCTATGAAAGGCTAGTTGGTTTGGGAAGAAGAATTTTTATGGCTCGTTATGTTATTTTAAAGGAGTAGCAGCGATTGCGACATCCGAAACATGAAAAAATCATCAAAAATCTTATTTTTATATTTTCGTTACTTGCAGGATATAGAAACAAAACCTGCAAGTTGCTTGGCCTGAAATCGGTGTATTAAAGGCAAGGCAGTACTTTTTATCTGATTTCGTAATTTCTATATGCGGATCAAAAAAAACAAATTCCGACTGGAGATCAAACAAGCCTTTCCCGGGTGAATATCCCAGATTTAAAGCGTAATAGTGTGCACCACGACCTGTACATTTTGTAATCAAACAACAAACAGTTTGATCTTTGTTCATTCTGTACTGGTGTAAACCACAATCAGCTGTTTAGTGCAGATTTGAGACGCCGTCGATGTATGTCATTGCGGGAGACGGTTAGGACAAATTTCCTCAAAATACTAATTTTTTACTATTGGTGGTTTGTTTATTACATTAAAACCAGTTTATGGAATTGTACACACTTAAACAACATGCATTCCACATTTTTTTCGATTCTCTCGCATTTATCGATTTTGCTAATCCATTAATTTGGTTGAAAACTCAAGAACGGTTTTAAAAATTTAACCAATTTAAGATTTTTAACCATTGTCCTTCGAAAAAACGGGAGGGAAAACTACCTCTGTGTATTTTCTCACGTAATTAATTTTGCTTAACGGCCTTATGTAATGGTTACCAACTATATGTTACCGCTTTTGACAAACGTTATTGAATTTGATTGGCGTGATGTGTTTGGCGAAATCTGAAACAACACAGAAAGAAAAAAGTCAAAACAAAATTTCTAACATTATTCAGACACGCTGCATGCTATTGCAATGCGAATAAGATATAAAATTTCTCTATTGACATTGCTTACTTATATATGGGACGTCATGTGATTTCACAAAATATCACATAAGAAAAATATGTATTATACAGACCATCTTACACTCATTGATACCCAAATTACATGATGTGTGTGTTATGGGACATTCTACGGGAGATTGCACCCCCACCTTTTGGGGAACGTGTACAAAGTAGGCTGACCGGAGGATCGAGGGGTTAACATTTATTTCTTAACTACAAATATTCAAATATATCTATTCGATTTTGACAACTTATTTCGTATCACAGTAAGCAAATGGGTATAGACGAAGGAAAATATGTGTCTTACAATAGAACTTGACTAAGACAACGAATTATAATTATCAGTTGTTTGTGTCTTAATTACCTCATTCAATTCCCAATTCGGTCGGCTTGCGTCAGGATTTAAGACTGACTTCAGAGAGTTCGAAGTAGTATATTGGTTTGTGTCTATTTGATATAGTAACTAGAACTAAAATGTTTCAATTCCAAAGTCTTGTGATGAATTGACTTTGTTTGACCGAGTTTCATTTGGTTATGGACACAAAGGTCAACAGGGATCATCAAGGTCAAAAGCGGTCAAATGGTGTAAACGTTGGTGTATGGACAAGAAACTTGGTGGGGTCGAGTGTTGATGCCGATAATTTTAAAGGTTTCACGACAAGTCCTTAGAGGTCATTCAACCAGGGGGGTGATCGCGAACCACGATCGCGAAACCGGGGGACCGCCTAGTTCCTATGATTTGTTTTATTACGGTTTTAAAGGCTAGCAGCCGCTTGTATACATAAATAATAATAGTTTTCTTTTCTTCCTCGTTTGTCTACTTAGACGCATAAGAAAAAATTCTAAAAAAATTTTTTTGTTACCGTGCCAAATATGTTTTGGAGGTTGATTTACTGTCAGGTAAACATGTAAAGTCATGTATATTTAATATTGTTAGTGGATAAACACTATATCGTGAGCGGCAGATGAAATACTATCATTGAGATGCCTGATAACAGCTACATTAATATGTAAATAGTTTGTAAAAAATGTTAATATGGGCATTTAAAGAGACATGAGGAAAGTTTCCAGAAAGAGAAAAAGGCCATATCTTTATTTCAATAGTCAATCTCATCATCTCGTCATCATCATCATCATAATATCATCATCATCAGCATCTCTCATTCATCATCATCATCATCATCATCATTATCGATCAGGTGGAAAGGTTACGTCCGAGTACGGACGGTGCGAGGTGACAACTCAAAGACCTGAATAGGCTTTTCTCATACCAGGTTGTGCATCTAACTTGCTATCTTCCTGGATGTCTGTAGTCCATTTAGGTCTCCATCCGTTGGTATATCCCATCAGGTTCACACATATTTTAAAAAGCTGCATTATAGGAAGAACTTTTCTACAAAATTCTGGCAAATTGTGTTGGACATGCTTGACCATTCCCTCTTTATACTGAGGCCATTCTATTGGACGAAACAGATAAGAAATGAAGAGTCTGCCACCATTTCGTGATTCCTACCAGCCTACCACCACCGGACATACCTAAAAAAGTTAAAGAGTTTTATGTTATCTGAACCCGTGACCTAAAGTATAGTATCTGTGCCTAAACTTGTATGCAAATCAATCTACTCGTATTTTGATATTTTCTGTCTTGTCAAGTACGAAAGTAAAAACACATTGGCACGCCCTATTAGAATAAAATTTGCTCATAAATCAAAACGTACGTCAAATCAACTAAATGTTGGAAATAACCTTTTTTTCTCGTACCCTTAATACGAAAAAAGAGAGCTACTAGGATCACCAAAATACACTTTGAAAAACCTGACTAAAACAGATTACGGATAGTGTGTGACAAATTTGCCGAATTTTTCTTCACCAACTCATTCGGCACATTCATTCTAATCAAAATATCTAATGCTTTTTTAAAAAGCGTTTTGACGTAGCCGTTTGTGAATCTAATATTACTAAACATTTTTTTTACATTGTTTGCAATGTGTGCTCGTACTCAATTTTTAAGTCAAAAACACGTTGTTTGTGACAATTTCATCAATATGTCATTACAGATCAAGCTTCATAACATATTTATTTTGTAAGGATTCTCTTAATTGTTTGAAAGAGATTCCGGTTTCTATTACTTCAGTCAACTACTTGTTTCAAGGTGATTGTAGTTTCTAATGATCCCGTCTCAAGTATGTATCGCAACTTATAAATTTCATCAAAGTGAACATCAGAAAGAAAGAAATATAGTGGGGCCTGTGGTACACAGAGCTCTTGTGAGTGTGCAAATCTGAATAAAACTGCGAATTTTGGTATACAAGTATTTTATGCATTAATAATAACAAAATTGATGGAAGCACATGTCACACATGGCCTTAGCTTGGAGTTCAAGGTTACACAGGGGTTAAAAATTTAAAATGTTCCGATTGTATTGAAAAGCACACGAATGATGTTTGTCTGGTTACAAGGACTCCAAAAAGGTATATTTTATATTACCTATGGCTTATAGTTGGAATTATGGGGTAAAAACTAAGCATAAGTAGATAAGGCAAACTATTCCTTATATCAATCCTTTAAGCTAGGGAAACAAAATGCACCACATATTACCTGAATCAAAGCAACTTTTAAGTTTTGATCCACGTACACACTAAAATTGACTTTTTCACTATTTTTACAGTTTTTACCCCATAACTCAAGGTTATACAGGGGTTAATATTTTAAAATGTTCCGATTCTGTTGAAAAGCACACAATTATGTTGGTCTGGTTACAAGGATTCCAAAAAGGTATAGTTAACTGGGGTTGGCAAGTGCTTGCATCAATTTTAGGAATTATCAATGCCTAAAGTATACTTGTGTGCAAAGATTCACAATTTTATCCGGAAGCGCACACTCTTTCACTTCAGTCCCCTGGTAATACATTATCGACTCTTATTCAAAATTCCAACCAGATGAATTGGTAACTAAAATATCAACTTTGTATTGATTGCCCTGTTTCTGTAACAATTTTTTAATCGGTGAAAAAAAGAGTCTCAAATAAAATTAGGTTTATTCGAGGTTTTGTTCTCAGAAATGTCGAAGCCTTTTCGCAAAATCATATGGACATTTAAGGCGCAGCAAAGTCAATTATTAGTTTCCCGTCGATCGCCCGCGTCACGAAATTTATTCCACGCCGACAATGGAAGATTTTGAAAATATTTCATTATTTTGCTTTTGAAACATTTTTAGCAAATTTAAGTCATTTTTTCAGAACAATCCCTGAAATTACTATAATAATTCATTTCATGCATATTGGCCCCGAATAAATCTCTGTATCCCTTAAATCCCTAAATGCCATTTCCCCACTTTTCAAAAATCACGGAGTGGACCCTTTGCCTTGTGTTTAGGGTTAAATTGCTCCTAGATCTAACAAGACCAATTGCGCCACCTCCCCTTTTTCGGTGATCGTCAGGTTGGTAGTTATTTTCCCTCTAGGGACGTAAGGGATATAAATTTATAGTAAACACTCATTTGTTGTACCTGTGAGTATTTGCAATATTGCAAACATCAATTGTTTTGTTAGGTACGACTTTGGATTGCCAAGTAGGCACTAATCATACGAATAATGACGTTTAAGAAATAACGAATAATGAATAATAAAATGGTTGTCTTATCACAATGAAATCAAAGGAGAACGGGAAACTAATAATTGATTTCGTCGTGCCTTATCAAAAAACATTGATAGCTAAAATATGATTAAGATTCTAAACATATGTCCAATTCATGAGAGTAACATTAAAGTCCAAACTGCCTCCCCACTCTCTATACTACTTATTTTATTTGATTGCGTTTATTTAATTGATTGAGTGTTTATTCAGTCTGTGTTATTTGTACGGGTATCAGTTATCATTTTCAAAATTCGATATAGAACCTCTTAGTAAGCATTTAGGTAGCAAACATTTCTACGAACGCGTATTATTAACCTTTCTTCAGTCGTAGATCCTTCCTGGGGATGCATAAATCCGGTCGGAAATACCGGCCTACCCTTTTCAGCAGGGTATAAATAGATAGAATCCTATCATTGTCCAAATGTGTGTAAACAAGGGCAGTTATTATAACTCGAAAACAGATCTCTTAACGAATAACATTTCATATTGGATTAATATAAAAATTGGCTGGAAACGCCCTTGTGCCCTTGTGTTACAGCTTGTCTCAGATGCCTATTTAGCATCTGGTTTACCATTGTGTGTGTTTAGTCAATGTTTGGATTTAGCAACTTGGCGCTGATTAGCTGCTCCTGCTGTAAGGTCAGAGGCGGATTTAGAGTGGGGGGGGGGGGCGCCCCCGGCGCGCGCCCCCTCTATTTTTTGCAGAACACAGGGTGCCGGGCACTACATCGAGCGCCGGGCGCATTGTAGATGCACTTTACGCATAGGGCGCCCTGTAGTTCTCTAAGATTAAGAATGACGGTGCAGGTAGCAGTATAGAGCGCCAGGCGCATTGTAGATCTATAAAAATGCATTTATTTACGAATAGGGCGCCCTGTAGATCTCTAAGAATGACGGTACAGGGCGTCGGGCGCCGTGTAGATCTAGCTTTGTGGGCGCCCAGTGGTACGGTCGCAGTATGTTCTCCCCCCTCCCTTGTCTTCAGAATTTCGAACCGCTGCGCTCGCCGGAAAATTGGGCGCCCCCTCTATTCAGAAATCCTGGATCCGCCCCTGAAGGTTGCGTTGTCTCCGTCTCTGTCATTGTTTCTGTGCTTTGTAACTTTCGGGAAAAAGGCTCATTAAAAATGTTAAAATTATTATTATTATTATTATTAATACATATGGAATTCCGTTAAAACACACTGACCCAATTGCACCAAATTATTGAGGCCAACTTACCAATCTAGCCTACTTCTGTAGTAGTTACCCTGCAACAGGCGAGAAACCCACTAGAACAGTACTTTTCACAGCAGAGCTTCTGCTGATTGACAAGCGAGTAACTCTCTAGTACTCAAAATAATGGACCGGTAAATCCCAAATAGCCCAAGCGACATCACGTTGCCGGCCATGCGGCATTGAGTCAACCTTTGTTATGTTAAAACTCTTTACAAAAGAAGCCGTATATCAAGAGAATTATTCTACCATTTGTTTTGATAATCACACCAGAAAGACGAACACGTGCAAAATACTCAAGAATGTTTTAAAAACATTTATGAAATTTAAAACTCCAAAAACGCATCTGGAAATTGAGACAAATGTCTCGGGTGGGAAAGAGGTGAATTTTAAAATCTTCTTAAATACCTTCACCCCAACAGAGTTGCGAATAAATAAAGTAAGATCATTCCACAATTTTGGACTTATGTAGGGAGAAAGCTTTGTTACCTATTGCATGTTTATTAACATTAATGGAAAGACGTGTTGGGTCCTTTGATGACCTGAGACCAGCACGAGCACATTTTCAGGGTAGTTGTTTCCTAATGTTATGCGAAGCAACATATCAAATCTCCCCAGATTTCCCCTATGTGCTAATTGAGGAACGAGGAGGTAAAGTTTGTACAGTGGGCCAAATTTTAAAATGTTCCATTTGTGGGAGAGTTTGCCCAATCTACAACCTATGGTTAAAGGTGCAACGAGAGATTTCACATATCAGGTGTCCCTAAAAAATCGAAAGTACTGACTTTTGCCCTGATGTAAAGCTTTCCCATCAAAAATAACTACATCTGAAAGGATTAAGCTGAGAAATGTTTCTTCGGTACAAAAATTGTGAAATTTCTAATACGAAATTCAGCCTATGTTTTATATTGAAATATAAGTAATCCAAATCACTTGTTGTCTCTCTTTCATGACAGTTATGTTGCCAAATACAATGTAAGAAATCTATTGAGTGTTTTACCTATATGAAATTACTATTATGATATAATATTTTGATGCCTCAAAGTCTCTCGTTGCACCTTTAATTAACTATATGGAAATAACGGTTCAAGGTCATACTGGGGGTAAAGGTTCAGAATGCTCTAATCCTTTTCAAAAGTGTATCCATTTGTTCGGCTCGTTGCATATAAACTGAAAATATTATTCAAACAGTTTAAGTAATTTCCTTGCATAGTTATAGGACTCAGGGTCTATGTAAGGTCACAAGCCACGGCTATATAAGGGCAATATTAAACAGATGTAGATGGAGTGATTGGTTGTTTTTCACTATAATATGACCGTACAACATCCAAGCCTTTGATTAAAGGTTAACTCAGAGATTTTCTAAAAAATGGAATTTGTTTGATTAAAATTGGACTGATTTAAAAAGTTTTACCCCACGATGACCTTGAACATTTGTTGGCCTGTAGGCCTATTCCTAAACCTAAAGTTAGGTCAAAAGTTAGGCAAACTTTACATTTTCTTAATCAGTGAGATTAGTAAAATACAAAAGTAAAATACAAAAGTCAATGATTTACCTTAATTGAATCAGTTTAAATTTAACCCCTGTATAAATCTTACCCCCTTATTCCTCATTTAGCACAAGGGGGACTCTTGGGGGACTTTTTATATGTTGCTCCTTATAACATAAGAAAACTATCCTGAAAAAAAATCATCTATGGCTTATTTATTTCTGCCTTCTGGCTACACGGATCCTTAAGGTTCCTGGAAAAAATGATAAATAGAAACAACATCAGATAAATATGAAGGGTCATGCCTGTTTACACAATTACACACATGCAGTAAGATCTTAAAGTTAATTCTTTGCTGGACTGGAAACCAATGGAGCTCACGTAATAGAATAACAGCACTAGACCAAATGGAAAAACCAAATGATTAAGAAATTGATGAGGTAGTGGAACAAGTTACAGCCTCTTAATGCAATGCAACATATCCTTAATGTGGAGAGTGTGACATTGAAATTGAGCAAGTTTTCTTGAAATTAGCAGAGCATTCTGACAGCAAGAACGAATCGGAGGCAAGTGAAGATAAATGAGGGGTAAGTTGTCTTATGACATCAAAATGCTGAACACAATTTTTACAGCAAAATCAATAAAATTATAGAACAATACAAAGACACATCTTGCAAATATCAGCATAAACTTATAGCGCCTGCATGCATGATATTCGCCCAAATGGTAAACGTAAAACATATCCAGTTTGGCCTCTTGAGATGTTATTGTGACGTGGATACAAAATGTCTCCTCTCCCAAACAGTGGATTTCTAGTAAATTGTTAATTGATTAGGTAAAGTTGAGTTTGAGTAAAGCATTGTAATGCGGCATGGAGACCTCAAAATCTGCATACATTAAATTTTTCGAAGCATCTTGAAATCATCTTTAAAAATGATGGCGACATTAGCATGTCGGGTGTGGTCGCATCATGATATACAGGAAGTATTTCGTAATTGTTGATAATAATACAACAGGCCAGAAATAGAAGGATTCCCGTCCTTAATTTTATTTTTAAATGAGATTTTAATTTCCGATATAATGATATTTTAATTTCCGCTTGACTCGTATTAACCATTACAGGGTTCTTAATGAAGCCAGAGAAGTTGTAACTGATGAAGCTAATCAATTAAGGCAAGAAAAGGTCAAAGAAGGAAAAAGGTCAAAGAAGGAAAAATACCGATTCCAAGACCAGACTTCATTCTCGGGTTTAAATCGTCCTGAAATACAAAGCTGTTTTCTATTGTCTAGCTCTTTCTTAGAGGTACTCGTTAATTGGCGGTTTCAATGATGGTCGAAGATTTCCACGACGATATTAGCTTCACCTTTAAGAATAATTAAAAGAGTCTTTAGATAAAGATTAACTCTAAACTGTACTGGCTGGTTAAAGGGGCGTTTCGTGATCTACAACCTTGTCCCCCGACTTACCTCAAAAAGTTGAGATTTTTATATCATCTGAACCGTTAATAAGAGTAATCTTACATGCAAATTCGGTCGTATCTGTAAGAAATTCGCAATTTTGTATTTTCTGTCCGGACAGAAACTAATGTTGTGGCCCATGGGACCATAGGAAAACACCAAACCACAAAGGTCGGGCGGGATCAAAATGTTGTGAATAAGCATTTCTCAAGGATAGCTAGTGAACAATGAAAAACGCAGGAGGTACTGGAATCACGAAATACACCTTAAGGGTAGTTTTCCAATCATGGGCGTGTTCGTCCATCAGTGATAAAGATTACCATGACAAGACAAATAATTAAAATGATAAAAATCATCAAAGAGAATTGAGAATGACTTGATCGTGGGTTGATTTACAGTGAGGGAAAGTTGCGCAGCGTCGACCTCACTCTCTCATCCAGGCTCATCTATATCTAATGGCAAGACAAAGTCAAGTGGACAACCTAAATAGACTTCCTGACGTGTTGTTCCCAAAAAGGGTTCCATTACCCTACTCAGATGGAATGGAGCCTACAAGGATATAAAGGAAAGGGTTCAGCATTTGGTCCAGTTGCCATCCTTACTGTATCATAATGGGGATACACTCGAGCCACCAACCACCAACCGTTATGAGTATGTCCACGCGGGCCGATGTTGTTGGTATCAGTGTCGCCGATCATCTCATGGCTCAGGTGCCTCTGCTAATGTGATATTTTTTAATATTGTGTGGATAACACACGCGAAGACCCAGAATGATCCAGTATTACCGGCACAAAAGCGGTTGGAAACCACCAGTTACTTAGGGAACTGAGAATAAGTAATTTGATACCGTGAAGAACGCGAAGAAGAAAAAGAAGCGGTAGTCTCCTACTACAAAGAGACGAGACAGAAGAAGACTCGCGGAATGGCTTACGCGGAAAGCCCATCCGTCTCCCAAGTCTAATGGAAAGTGAGAGTCCGGCAAAAGTGACGAATCTACACTCCGGAATTCCAGGGTAGAGGATGATTCACCGCGATGGGGCAGTACGTAATCTGGATGCTTTACCAGAGGTTGTAAAAAAGGATGTGAATATGGACCACTCCTCCAATCTAGAAGGGATCCATGAAACAGCAGTCCATGGCGATGCTTGAGATACGTTACCTGATCGTAGTGGGCCATAATATTTGTCATATCTATACCAAGATGATGTTGATGATGACACGGACTTGTTTTCTTCTTACACACCGTTGAAGATTTGCTTTTGCTCCCGTTGCACTGATCCCGACTTGGTGAAGCTATGTATATATGAGATGCTTCTCTACACTGCTCTTTGTCAATGTCCTGAATATAAAGAGTTAAACTTGAACGTTTAAGAGGAATTTAAAATAGTCAACTAATATATTTCTTATCGCAAATAGTCTTAGTAGCTGAAAGTGCCATTACAAACCAACAACAACAACAACAGCAGCAGCAACAACAACAACAACAACAACACCAACAACAACAACAGCAGCAGCAACAACAACAACAACAACAACAACAACAACAACAACAGCAACAACAACAACAACAACGACGACAACAACAACTATTGGTTACTGATAGAACCGCGAAGAAACTCTTTTGAAGCCACTATCAGTTGATTATGCCGAAATAGGAAAAAATTTGAAATTCGCAGAAATAGCTAAGAGTGAATTTTAAGTCTGTGGAATTCTCGAGGTTATTTTTCGCAACTGAAAATGACAAGAAAAGTAAGAGAACAGACAGTGTTCAAAGGATATGATTCCATTTCAATCACGTGTTGTAGTAAGTGACCATACGGACAGGAATAATAAATATCCGCTTTGTTTTGTTAGGGGTTTTTGGGTCTTATAACTGGTATAGGCCTGTGGCGATAACCTATTCTTTGTATAGACATGCAAAAATCTGATTTTTGATAATTTTTTGGATTTTGATTTAGAAAATTACTTTAGTGCCTTTAAATGCTCAATAAATAAAACCAAATAGACCGTTTTGGATAGCTAGCCATGTTTGGGGACAAGATAGGCGCATTCTATATGTTTTCGAAACACCGTGAATTCAATATTCTATTCAACAATCTATACAGCTTTATTCCGGTTGTTGAATTCATAAAAAGTTGCTCCGATGTGGATACAAAATGGTGCAAATTATCGGTAAAACTCATAGGATTAAAAAAAGGAATAGTTGAGTGTCTCAAATGCCTAGTTACTAAAATAGAGGGGAAACAAGGTCAAGCCCTATTAAATGCAATGGGGACGTTGGAGCCTTATGTGCCCCCTTACATTCGTCAACAAACACTGAAAAGAACTTTGCCGTTGGATTTTTTTTTACCAAAACTCTGGTCATTGATGGGGTACATCCACAGTACCGCATAACATTTTACGAACATTGCTGGAATAAAAAAACTAGAAAGTTACGATTCTAGTACGATTTACTTGGCAGAACAAGTTTTGAATAGCACACCATAACCTTATTTGTGAATTAGCATAGAGGCCTAAAAACGCCATGGCCGACTTGATTTGTTCTTTCCACCAACATATGCGCAACTGATATGTAGGCAATTACATAAAATGTTGGGCCAAAATTGTAACTTAAAATATTGCGCGCGAAAACAAATCTTGGGACCACATAGACGTCCTTATACATTTTACGGGTTAAAACCTTTATTTTTGTACGTGGGACGTGTACATTTCTAGAACCGTCCGATCACATCAGAACATATGGATCTAAACAATATGTAATCGGCCAGCTAATTAATGAGGTATATCCCGTTTTTTGCCGTTAAAGGTTTATACAAAACAACCCTATCCTGGCTGCCGTAAGGATCAACAATCTTGGGTGGACTACTTTCTTTTCAATGGCTTGGCATCTGGAAAAGTTGCTTTAAAACAAACGTCTGAAAATGCCTAGTTGATATTAAGAACGTGATGAAATTTCATGATTGAACATGCTAACTGGATATGTTTGGTCCTCAAACTAAGTGGCATTTGGACATGAATTTGAGGCAATTTACTTACCGTTACTCATCCGCGGTCAGCAATTTCACATCGATTTGCAATTACTAGCTTTGGCGACTTAGAGAATCTTGGGTTGCCGGTCTGACATCGGTCAAGTTTTGGTGATTCGTCTAAAAAAATTTTCTGGTCCATCATATTTAAAATTTTGTTATTTGGTGCTTTTTTGCTTGTACTTTGGGGTGATGTTGGTGTTGATTTCCTCTGTCAGGGTTTTTAAAAATGTGAAAGAAACATGCTCAAAAGTTGACATTTTCCCATAGACTACGGTGTATAAGTGAGTTAGTGGTGTGTAACCTAAAAGGTCCGTATATCTGCCTCTCTTAGAGTGGGGTAAAAAAAAAACGTAATTTCCAAGCTTTGAAAAAAACCGTTTATAAACTCGTTTTCCTATTTGTAGAAACTTACCTCTTGCTCACCATAGAATCAAACAATCAATTGCCTGTTATTTTACAAATATATGCATGTTATTTGCAACAAAGATTGTCTATTATAATTACTACGAAAAGCTCTGTCTATAATAACCCTGGTTTTACTATAAAGTAGCCGTAGTTTATTCAATAAGTCTTGAACTTCAAGATGAAGTGTATCAGTTACTTCGTTCAAGCATTGTTAAAGAAAACTGTATCTATATTAAACATTTCGGTACAAATATTTCCACGAACGTGTGCAAATTACATCCCACCCAGCTTTATCTAATCATGTATTTTTTTCCAGGGATCCATGATCCGGCGATACATGCTAATCTTGGATCGAGATATAAATATTAGCTTCATCATCAATATTTCCTGTAGTGGCTATCGAGGTATGCCTAAAATAGCGTTGATATTTGTCCCTTTCTAGCGGGCAAAGCTTCAGCTCTAAGGTATTCTAGGGCTTTCCTGTTTTCCTTTTCAATCATTATCAATTACAAAACAATAAACAATAAACAAATTTTTGATAAATTTTAATATGGCTTTTGAAACAATTACTGTCTCGTGCAGTCGATTAATATTGCATGCAATAAATTTGATATGAAAAATGAACTTTTATTAAAACGATTCATTATAATGTCAGCTATTTTTTGTAAACATTTTAATACATGGTTTCTTGAATGAATAACAAGCCGTAATATATATTTATATATATATATATATAGATTATATATATATATATATATATATATATCTATAATTTGTTGAAATACGTGGTGGACAGTTATTATTAGGGGGTTTCAATTCGAAAGCATACGTGAACGCGTACGCCTTTAAATATCATTTTGTCTTATTCTATAACTATCAAAATAATTTTCTTCCTCCGCTTGCCTTTCACACACCATTCACCTTGCATCTGCCTTTCAAGAACTCTCCGACGGTCTTTCCTAACTTCAAAGTGCTTATATTGTAATATATGGCTTAAACCAATTCTTTAGCTTTTCCACTCAATTTGAAGGAATTGAATCAATTGGGAAATTGGACAAATACATTATTATCAGCTCATTTTACAGACCTTCCCTGTAATTGGTTCTGTCTTGCCGTTGATAGTTGAACTAAGAGGAGAATGGTTTCTTCCCACAATGCATTTTCTTTCAATTACATTTTTTGCACTGGTTGTCAAGTGATTTATATTGACAAAAAGTACATGTATTTAAATTGCAAGATTTCAAGTTTTGTTCACTTTTGGTCACTATAAAATTCATAAGACAATTAGTACAAAAATTGTATTGGAAGAATTGCATTGTGGAAAGAACACTATATCTCCTCTTGTGTGAACTAGTGTGAACTCTCTAAATGTAAAAAGAGTGAAAAAACGAGTGAATCTTCATTCACTCGAAAAAGAGTGTAAACCACTCAAAAATCGTTGCATGTGTTGGTTAATCCACTCCAAAAAGAGAAAAATCACTAACTTTCATTCCAAAAAGAGTGAGAGTGAACACCACTCTAAAATGTGTTGTCCTCCATTTAAGTCTTTAAAGAGTAGACATTCACTCCTTTTTGAGTGAATATTTAGTAGAACGAGTAAAAGAGTGAAATGTGCACTCAAAAATGAGTGACGTTCACTTTAAGCGAGTGATGTCCACTCTTTAAAGAGTTAAGGACAACACATTTTAGAGTGGTGTTCACTCTCACTCTTTTTTCACTCCTTTTGGAGTGAAAGTTCAGTGATTCCTCTCTTTTTGGAGTGAATTAACCAACACATGCAACTATTTTTGAGTGGTTTACACTCTTTTTCGAGTGAATTAAGATTCACTCGTTTTTCACTCTTAGAGAGAAGGCCAATGCTTAAAATAACGAAAGCGGGGCAGATTGACCGGTGACAGCGCTCATACCAATTTTATCCCATCAACGACAAGAAAGAACCAATTACGAATAAGGTCTATACATTCCAAATATCCAAATTAGAACCATGCCAATATATGCCACTTTTGCAGGACATCTAAAAAACTCGATCATTTCTCCTATTATTTTTCTTTACGTGTTCGGTACTTAAACTGACTCCCACATACCATCTTGGAAATCAGTGTGTGTACCATTTTATTAATAGCTACATAAATATAGATCGAATTGTGAGGGATTTCCCCCTGTGCAACCCACGTTATAGAGTAAAACTCATGTTATTTTGATAAATTGTGGACGCTAGAGGCACTATTGTAACATTCAAATACCTTTGGGTTGCTCTATAGCTCCTACGTAATAGGCAGAATTGACATGGGATAAGCAACCCACATGGCAGGACACAATAAATGCACCTGTCATAAAATTCCACAATTTCACAGGTGTCCTATTGTACTCTTGGTATTTCCACCGTGTCCCCGACCAGGTGAATGTATGAAAACATCAAGTAGGTCTATGATTCCACAGAGTCGGGAGGCGGCCTCTTTGAAAGAAATAGACCATTGTATCTAGTTGAAGAATCCACTGTGCCTTGGCACCCTTGGGTAATTTCAATTATTGAGGTCACAGGGTGCATCAATAAGATTAAGAAATAATAATGGATAAAATAGGCCAAACGATAAAAAAAAAATCATTTGTACACGGGTCAAATTTGCAAAATGCTCTTACGTAATTGAAAATAGTCGGCTTTGATTTAAGGGGTCTGAAAAGGTATAGTGTTATGATTTATCTAAGATGTCACCTCTAAGTATAAATATCTGTATTAACGTCATAAAATTAAATGTGACCTCTGTGCATAAACCAAACTATTTTGAAATTTGTTTTCAAGATGACTATAATGAGGCTTTACATTGAAGAATCTTGAAAATTTCACGCAAAAATAAATAAATAAATAAATAAATAAATAAATAAATAAATAAATAAATAAAAATAAAAGTGTTAATTAGGCATCTTACGGATACGGATAAAAGACCATTGATATATTTATATCTTTGACATTTCATAACTTTATTGAAACATTTTGGAAATGGAATTTGCCATAATTATATTTTGTTTTTTCTACAGCAGCTATTGAAGCCAACCCTGATATATTGCAGATGGGTACAGACCCCTACTACCCATGTCATTCCGGTTCCTGGGTGTACTTCCCTGTGTCTATCACTCTATGGAGAAATGTAAAAACGTCAAACATTGCATAATCTCAGAATTCCCCCAAAGTATACAATCAAACAAATAAAAATCAAATATTAATATGCTTTTCCCATGAGATATGTTGACCATTGTTTAGACCAGGCCCTAAGCTAAATCCTCGCTTTTATTCCATTCAATGCGATTAAACCTAAACTGGAGATATTATAAATTAAACACAAAGGATAAAACCACTTGGACTAGTTTGATTTAAAGGTTCAAGAAACTATAAGGTATATATTATTTTAGCCTGTTGCATCATAATGGGAAAGAAGTTATTCAAAATATTTTGCAGTTTAGATGAGAAAAATATATACAAGCTTTCTAATGGTATTAAAATTTCAGGTTTGATGTGTGAAAGGTGGGGTCGAGGCTGACGATTGGGTGGTGCCCCTTTAATCAGAATAACATTTTAAAATCAATTTATACTGATAGTAAAAATTACAGGCATGGTAAAATCTTAGTCCAATAATTCTTACACACATTTAACATTCATTTTAACAATGGTCTTTATCATACTACTGTTCAATGAGTAGTTACAAAAACCACACACTTGATCATCTATGTAACTACTACACCAAATTTTACTTCAATAAGTTTCAGACAACATATGAAACTAAAATGATGTATAGACCGTATTCAATAGCCAGTCATGTTGGTGGACAAGATAGACGCATTCCAGTACTACAATACATTCACCTGTCAATGATCCCTGTGCAATCGCTATACATGGATCGGTT
This sequence comes from Ophioderma brevispina, assembly GCA_023653785.1. Taxonomy (NCBI): domain Eukaryota; kingdom Metazoa; phylum Echinodermata; class Ophiuroidea; order Amphilepidida; family Ophiodermatidae; genus Ophioderma; species Ophioderma brevispina. Next base: position 17,674 of record JAMKCH010088341.1, read on the forward strand.
GACAGCTTAATGTATTGTAGTCCTGGAATGGATGCATCTTGTCCACCATCATGTCTGGTGGCTGACGTCATATTGAATACGGTCTATAGCTGTTTCAATCTAACACCTAGTAGTCCCTAGGATTAGCAAAAATCGTGCACTTTATGATATAAATGTAGCACTTGATACTACAACTGGCCATTTCAAAACGGGACCCCAGCTTAATTTGACCTGTGGTGGCCGTAGTGGCTATTTTTCAAAATGTCCGCCATTCCTATTTTCAATGTTTCATATATCTTTAAGGTCTTTATGTTTATACCTATGTTTTCAAGGGCAAGGGATCTAAATATGACACTACTATTTAAAGATCTCGTGTCAGTTATTTCGTTTTCCAATATGGCGCCAATGAACAATAAAACTGATATTTTGTTACTTTAATATATTGTGCAGCCATTTTATTCCAATATGGCCGTAAATTTACTCTCAAATATCTTGTTCAAAATAATAATACTGAATTGATTTATGTGTCTATACCTATGTTATCAGGGCAAACTATTCCATGTAAATATTTATGTAATTATATATATTTTCTTCAATGTTATTACTATTTCAGATGTTCAAGGACGTACCACGGGCTTCACAAGAAAATCGAACCTGGGCCGCAATCGTGAAAGGCGAGCGATCGACCTCTACACCAAACCCGACCTCCCATGATAGACTAGCATAGGCCTATGTGGTGCATTATTGTTTATTAAAATAGCCTCTATTGTCAATAGACCAAAATACAGCAATTGTATATTAAAGGGGCATTTAGTGATGCTAATACCTTATTTTTTCTTTATGGTTCACTA
>JAMKCH010088341.1:41148-53330 GCA_023653785.1 Ophioderma brevispina
ACATGTACATCGCAGTCAGTGTCGAATAAGAGTAGGGTGTAAACCCCTGACTGTTCCCAATCCGCCCCCAGCTTAAAAAAAAACGCGGGCCATGTTAGGAGCGTCCGTATCATAGATACACGCGGCCCCGGATCAGCTTACACAGTTGAACAAATCCTGACACCACCACAAGCCATTACGAATGACTTGTGGACACGAACGAACGAACGATACAAAAGCCCTCACCCGAAATGATTAAGACCAAATCAGCTTCCTTATGGGTAAACAGAACGATTTTATAATTTAACGTCGCCGGCGACGTTAAATTCAGCAGACGACGAAAATGGCGTTTAAAACACAAGAACACGCGCGCCGTATGCATGTTTCCCACGCTATACACACTCTTTGTTCGGTCTATAACCTTTGTGGTTTTAATATCAGTGAGTACGAGTCAAAAATATTCATGTAATATACACATTTGTTGATTAAAGTTATGGAAAACTTAAAAGTTGGCCTACAAATTACCCGGATGTCTTTATCCTCATATCAGTGTCCCTATCTTTTTTGGGGTATGTTATTTTTATGTGTAAAATATATCTCTGTTCTTCCAACGGCCTAGACTATCATTTGAGAGCAAATTGAAGAAATTTCATATTTTGTGAAAATGTGCCAGTGCCGCTTTAAGCTATTTCTGCAAATTTCAAATATTTTGACTCTTTTGGGAGGATCACTGATAGTGCCTTTAATTTTTGACAACGTCAATTTCAAACTGCATTTTTAACAAATACGATCACTACCGTCGATAAATCCCACCAGAAGATGAAATGTACCCATATTTATCTCATCATACTAAAATGAGTCTTCCATTTGTAAACATTGCAAAACTCTGCTGGAATTTAACAGCTTCATCATGACTAAATTTGCCTTATATCGACGATGGCGAAAGCGGATTGAAAAATTGAATATTTATGAACAAAATACACATATTTAAGACTAATTCCGCAGACTATGTGAATAATTGGTCCTCTCCTGTGTTAATAGTTAATTAAAATTGCTAATGAAAACCGCGCGAAAAATATCGTTCCTTGTACCCACGAGTGCTCACCAAAGTTGGAACCCTTAAAAATTGACCTTTTAACAGTTATATGCGTCGTAGGCGTTCCTACTGGTGACAAACTACACCGTCAAAACTCATTTTTTGATCATTTGGCCGGTCGCCTAAGAAAAATCGTGTTTTCTTGAAAATGTATTCATTTGTTACAATTATAAAAATATCCTATCACGTTTCGAGTCCCGGCTGACAGTTAAAACGACGTGTTTTTTCAGAATAATAATATTTTAACATTGTACGATATATAGATCCTGAAAAAAATATGGAATGTCCCACAAAGATTTAGAGTAGGTTTATCATCTCATTTCCTGGGACCTTAATTTCTTACTTTAGAACAGTAAATTGCCACTTTTTCTGACAACATAGTTTTTGGAAAAAGGGAGTGTGTGAAATTATGCAAGGAAATGTCCTTGAATTTTTTGGGAACTTATTTTTTGGGAACCGTGTAGTTAAGAACAGGCGAAAAGTGACGCTGCTGAAATCTGTACACGTTGTAATGGTGCAATATGACTGAAAGGAAGACCACACAACAGAGAATTATTACAGTCTAATCTAGTAGACACAAAAGCATGAACCAAGCATTATGTGGTAGGCTGATATAAATACCTACGGATTCGTCAAATATTGTAGATTCCAATTAAAAGACGCAGAGCGTGCGATGTTCCTAATGTGATCTTTCATTTGAAGTGTCCTATCCAATGCAATACCAAGATCCTTAGCAGAGTCTGCGTTGTCGATTCTATCATCACCGATAAAAATAGCTGGTAGACTGGAAGGCATAAGCCTATAGGAAATGGCCCAAGATCTTATATCAGAGGTACAACTTTCCAATTTGTTGGAGGCTTCAGATGTCTTGGATGACTGAGTACTAAATACATTTGTGTGTCATCTGCATAAATTATGTGCATAATTCCGCCATATGCACCAATCACGTTACTCAAAGGACCAGCATATAGGATGAAATCAAGAGGTCCCTTGACAGATCCCTGTGGGGCACCGCAAGGAAGGATATGAATGTCTGAGAGCCTGTCATTCAAAACAACAGCTTGGGAACGAAGATCTAGATACTCAAAAGACTTAATTTGAGTTGCTTTATTCATTGTCACTTTGAAAGAGTGGTGATATGTTAAATTTTTTTTAAAAAAACGTTGTTTTGACCGTCAGTCGGGACTCGAAACGTGCAAATAAATATAAAAACGTCGTTTTAGCTGTGCTGAGTGCAAATGGACAATAATTAAAATCTGATAAAGAGGCACTTTGTTCAGCAATTACAGAGTCATCAAGTGTATTTCCACGCATCCAGGACTCAGTGGCAACTAGAATGTCAAGGGCCTCAATTACAATTAATCACAAATAGAAGTAACCTTGTAGTTCATTGATCGTGCATTCTAAATACCAACTTTTTTTTTGGTACTGCATTTTGTTGTTTGCAACATGAAACATTTATCGTGACCTCAACTTGTCTCTGAATATGCTGTATTTGAACTGGAGTAAGATTACTTATTAAGACACTGATACGAGACATTTCAACATGTATAGTGCGTTTGGTTATTAGTGTCAATTGAGTATTTCATATGCCTATACCCCCACGATGGTCATTTATACGACTAAAAAAACACGATTTACCAATAGAATTTACAATGAAATTACAATATTAAAAATATACAGAATGAATACAAAAATAGTAAAATATACTGGAACCGTTATGTGATCAGTCTTTTCGGCAGTTCAAGATCAGCGAACAAAAAAACCAAATGTCAGCCTTAAAAAAAGGCTCAAGTGTATGACTTTGACTGCTGATCAATAATTGAACATTAAAATTACATAAAATGAAACCTCGAATATTAATTACAAAGTTAATAAAGTAGAATCAGTAGGCATTTCCCCAAATGGAACAATTTCAGAAAACAAATGAGAGATGGGCAGAAAGTGACGACAAGTGCGTGAAGTGATTAAGTAGTGAGTTAGGTCTGGACAATAGCGATATTGAATTTGAGCGCGTGCATCGTTTAAAATCTAAGGAAGGTGGCATTGTCGTAATCATTTCTAAGTTCACCCGGGTCATTAAAGCCACTAAGGATCGTCAAAATACAGTATCATACAACTGAAGTTCGTGAAACTAGACAGAAACTTATTCCCTTTAAGGTAAAGGCAAAACAAGAGGGGGAAAGTGCTCATCTATCACACTAAGCTTGTGATGGAAGGGGTTTCGTTAGTATAAGTAGGCCAGTCAAAATAGAATAAATGATGCCTTAACCCAAAAGTAATTGCAAATGAATCATTTTCTCCAGAATTATATTGAGAAATCTTTGAAAACAACATATCAAAAGTTTGCCCAAATTAAAGGAGTGGAACATATATATTTTTAAGGGGGGTAAGGTTTATACAGGAGTCAAAATATAAATCATCATCATCATCATCATCATCATCATCATCATCATCATCATCATCATCATCATCATCATCATCATCATCATCGATTCACTGCAGGATGAAGGCCTCTCAAAGGAGATACCACAAAGATCTTTCTTGGGCTTTTCTCATCCAGGTTATTACTACGAACTGGGTGATCTCGTCTCTCCATCTAACTTTTTGTCTTTCTGGATGTCTTATTCCGTTTATAGGTCTCGATTCAGTTATTAACTTTGTCCATCTCCCATAACTCTGTCTTACCACGTGACTAGCCCTTGACCATTTCTTTTGCTTCACTTCATCGATGATGTCTGTGATTTGAGTCTGGTTTTAATCTACACATTTGTTTTTCTGTCACGCTTTCCATGCTATTGGGCTACCTTCAGTTTTCTCCATTTTCTGATGTCATTGACCAAGTCTCTACAGCATAGATAATGGCAGGCAAAACACATTGGTTGAACACTTTTCGTGTAAGGCATAGTGGCATGTTACTTCTTATAACCTCAGTTTACCAAAGGCACCCCATCCTTATCTTGTCCTTCGCTCGATTTCATCAAAGTGGTGATGCTTCATATTGATGACCTGTCCCAGATATATGTATTCATCAACTTCCTCTAAAGCAGTTTGGTTGATGTAGATAGCCTTCTTGGTGGTATGAATATGGTCTTTGTTTTTCGCATGTTAATTTAACCTGTTGCTTGCAGTTTCTGTACATGGTTTCTAGTTCATTTGGGTCTTCAGAAAAGATAACAATATCATCTGCAAGCCGGAGATGGCTCAGTCTTCCACCATTATGTTGATACCTTTATTGTGCCAATTTAGCTTGCGAATGATGGCTTCCAGAGCAGCGTATAAAGATTAGGCGACATCGTCTCCTTGTCTGACCCATCTATGAATGTGAATGCTAATGTTTTTTTGTGGAGTTGAATGGTAGCAATATTCTTAATTATATTTATATATGCTTGGTCAATGCCCTGGTCAACAAGCGCTTGGAGCACAGCTGGAATCTCAATGCTGTCAAAGGCCTTCTCATAATCAATGAAAGCTACGCATAGGGACGTTGGCTTTCAGCTGATTGATGACATGAAGGTGGTAATTCGTGGAAAATCCACTTCTAATTCCGGCCTGTTCTCTTGATTGATTGAAATCTAGGATGGTAGTGAGTCTGTTTGTGATGGTCTTGGTGAAGAGCTTGTATATGTTTGAAAGAAGACTGATTGGTCTGTAGTTGCCAAGGTAAGTGATGCTCCCTTTCTTGTGAATAAGAATGATTACAGCATTACTCCAATTGTCTGAATCTATTCCTGATAGCTGCACTGTGTAAAGAGACTGGCCAGCTGTCTCTTTATCACTTCCCCACCTTCTGTTAATATTTCATCATCTCCCGGTGATTTCCCTTTTCAATCCTCTCAAAGCCTTCTCAACTTCGTTGATGTCTATTGGTGGTACTTGAATGATTCTATTTGTGGTGTCCCTTATATCACGGGAATCTACTGTTATTTTGTCTTGGTAGTATTGTTCAATCAACTCGTGTGATGATCTTTTCTCTATTATATAGTTATGATTGCACAATACTCTCCTTGTAGATCCACTATTTGTGACCTTCCAAGTTTTAGTTGGTGTTTGCCTTTCTTCATACTTTTGGTTTCTTCCACGGTCTGCTGTATCTGTTTGACATTGTGTTCCCGTAATTCACTTTTCATTCTTTTCCTAATCGTTTTGCACATTTCAGCATATTCTATCTTTTGAGTTCCAGTTTGTTTCATTTCCCTCCTTTGGAAACTTGTCTTGTTTTTTCTTCATCCTCTTCCCTCTATCTCTTGAGCACTTTTTATGACTGTGTCTTTTGGCTTTCCAGTTATGTAAATATAAATGAAATATCAAATACACGATAAAAATGTATGTTTTATTGTATGAAATATAGAGCGTGAAAAAATATTAAGTCTAGTCATCTTATCCGTGGAGAAACACATATTCTGCAAAAAGAAGCTACACATGAATTAATAGTTGGTACCGTCAGCAAATCAACTTATATAGGCCAGTCAAATTAGGAAAAAAAGATGCCTTAACCCAACACTAATTGCAAAGAATTATTTTCTCCAGAATCAAGCACGGCAATGTTCTGCTGCCCCCCCCCCCTAAAAAAATAGAATCAAAGCTACAGGAAAACGAAAACGTAAAACAAAGCTGCAAATTGCAGGATTTTCATTTCTCAGCAATATCAGTGTACCAAGTGAAAAAGAAATCCGGGGAGGGGTCTGCGACTGCCATTTAGCGAGTTGGCGTGGAATGACCCCTATGCTCGATCTAATTATTAATGGATTAAGTTTACAATATTAGTTGCATCGATATAATTAATCTTAATATAAAATGACTTCATATCTACTAAATTTCGTCAATTTTAACAAGATTTATTACATCATAATAGCTAATGCCTTATTAATGTCATATTAAGGCAATTAGTCGACAATTAATAGGTTCTACTACTGTCACCTTTTTAAAGAAAGAAATAGTACTAAAAACTTTTCCTACATGTGACAGGAATTCACGTGCTCTTTTGAATTTTGTGGATTTATTAACTTTGAGAGTATTTTCGGAAAGTCTGGGAATTTTTTGGAATCAAGCTTTTAGATGAGAATGATCCATGCAACAATTTCGCGTAGGAGATACGCATCAACCAAGCGATCAATTATCAGCTTTGTTCGTTCACTGTAAACCGAAGCCTCAACACGAGGCAGGAATTTACGTGCTCTTTTGTGGCTTCTCTAATAAAAAAAAATACATTTGATTTTGAGAGAATTTTAGGAAATATTTGGGCATTTTTGGAAATCAAGCTTTTGAGGATGAGCATCAACTTGTAATTCTTTCGCGTAGGAGGTACGCATCAATAAATCACTCATCAGCTATATCCGTCCTCTGTAGGACCATGGAAGAAAGAGATAGAAGGAACCACAACGACTTCCACAATCCAATTTTAATCTGTTTATCCATTCACCCGCACAAAAGGAACGGATTCAACAGCGACCCTTTGACCATAATACCTCTGCCGCAATCGATGATCGGCGAGCAATCATGACTGTAGAATTTTATGAAAACTCTATGTCCGAACACGTAAAAGTGTAAAAGTATATTGCATATTACAACATGTTCCGGCTGGGTCTCCTGTGTGTATTTGTTGTTGTTTTCGTTATATAAGAAGTTAATGTACATCGTTATGAATTCAGCTTTACTGCCCAAGACTGCCCAGTGTGAAAAATAAAGGATGAAAGTTTGACTAAATTTGAAAGTTGGACCTGGGGGCGGGGGGAGGGGTCTTGCATTTTCGTTGGGCACCCATGCTCGTTCCAGGGGCTCTGAAAGTGACCTCTAGTGGGACCAATTTTCAGTTAAAATATACCGGCCCCTAATTGGACCAGCTTTGGTGAAATTATACTAGTTTTCAGTAAAAATATACACCTAACGGTACAGCAGTAATATGACATCCTTACTGTGCATTTTTAAATATATTTTCCACTAGTATTATCACAGTTATATACTCTCTTTTGAAAATTACACTTATAATGTATTATAAACATTTTTACTTGTATGCAAAATATTTTTGATTAATATTGTAACAATTAATTTTTCACTGCAATGCATTATTTACATTATTATTTATCATATTGTTTTTGCTGTAGGCCTATTCTATGATGAACAAATAAAAATTGATTGAAGGTTGAAGGTAATTTGCAGTGAGATTATACCCCTTGTGGGACCTGTTCTCAATCCATGAAAAAAGATACACATTTAAAATAGCCAATATACAAGAAAAATGACACTTGTACTACTGCAAGGAAACAATACACACTGAGGGTTAATTTGCTGATATGTTTAGGTTAATTTTTCCTATTTGTATCATTGAACCAGTCACAATCACAACTGAATTTGTACCCCCAGCGGGACTAGAACTTGATTAATTTGAATTTGATACCCCTAGCGGTAGTCCCGCATTTGCAGCTATAGTCCCTCTTTTTTTCGGAACGAGCATGGGTTCCCGAGCAAAATCCAAGAATCCGCCCCGGGTGTTGATCGGTTTCCATGGATGTGGCCATATGTTTGAGTATTTACTTTGCAGCATTCATCGCGTGCTGATTCGCCGATGACCCGGAATATTTACGCAATGAAGAAACAACCACGAACTGAGAATTTTCTCGAGCCAGAAAATCTGAATAGGGTTATTCTCGGAGGGGCCACTTGAGAGAATATGAATAACAATTGCAATTATGGGGCGGCAGATAGATCGTTCAAATGTCAAGTGGGTCGTTGTGGTTCCTTCTTTATCTCTTTTTTCCATGGTAGGACGAAGCTTCAACATGTTTCCATGTTGCCCTACCTTTTCACGCTGGCCTAATGCGGGTTGAAGGTACTCATAAATATTGATAATTAACTGCTATCGATATTGGTACAAGAGTGTATCTAGAATAACAATAATCAAAATATGGATATTAATACCAAGCTGCCATTTTTCAAACAATCTTTACCTTTTTAAGGAACGCCTTTTAATATCAAGGAACACAACCTTTCGTTTCGTTTCGTTTATTAAATTAGTATAAGTTTTTTTTTGTGATTTGATCTCACCTTTGCAAGCGGTCCTAACCACCGAAACATTGCACTCCAGATTAGCGCTTACACACACGATCACGGCCAGCGTTGAATACATCAGTAAGGGCTATCGCCAACTGTAGACAAGGCACCAAGGCCCCTTGAAAGAATTTTGGATTCAGTCGAATATCTACGGAGAGGGTCGCGTGCACCCAGCACTCTATCAAACTAACTTTTTTGCTTTCTTTTGTGGTCCTATTACATATTTGAAATGTTACCAACAAAATTTGGGGCACTTTGGTAAAATGCAACATGGCGGCCAAATGGCTGCCAAAATGGGTAAAACTTTTATGATCCAAAAGACTTCCCATGATTTTGGTCTTTATTATATATATTATATGAAAGAGGGATGACCCGATTTAGGTATATAAAATGCTCATCTTAATAGAATGGCCTTGACCCCAAAACCCCATCTGTAAAGTTTCTTGCTGGTATTTCAATTCATTTTGATATAAGAGCTGAAATGGGATTTTGTAAGCCCCATATAGAGTACTGTCTAAAATAAATATTGGTCGAACAAAATGGGACACGTTTACGCTCATAACTCCCAAACCAAACATCTTTTAGCCCTTAGATTTCACAGGTAAATGAAGAAAATGATCCCAAAATTTTGACCACTTCCGGTAAAATTTAAGATTCTGGGGACGAGGCTATTAGTGATCGGGCTATGGCCCTTTAAATAAATTTTTAAATCACCAATTGTGTTAAAATCATGGACTCGCACTCATTGGCAGATAAGAAAGTGAGGGTTTCAAACCTCTTTTGGGTATGCAGAGGCTTTAAAAGTCAAGCAACAGCGGGTGCTCGCCGATACCGCCCGGTTAGAACCGATTTTTATTGTTCTAAACAACTAGCGGCTCAAACGCCTTGAACCACCGATTAACCAGCGGGTGAGTTTGGAGGCTGTCCCTAAGGGGTAGCGCTTAATAGTGGCCCATGTAGGTAATGTGATGAGTTTGTTAAGAAAGGCTAACTTAATTTTGTTGCGAAAAATAATACAGGATATTATCACAATGAAAGGAGTGGATGGAAACTAAGCTCTTCGCCAATATTCAGAAAGAGTCGGTTATTGGTAATGATAACGCCAGTTATAGTGTAAAAGTTGAAAAAATCGAATGTTAAAATTTAAATATTTACAAAATAAACTCGTTCAATGTGTTTGTTTCTAAAATTGCCATTCATAAATCTTGAAAGTTGACCTGTAGTTCGACAAATTTTTCAAAAGAAAAATGAAGGAATTCTTTCGATCAAAATATGATTTGGAAAGATGTTATTATTTTTTTTACGTTACAGCAAAAATCTGAAACGTGACAGTGGCTCATCAACATTAACATTTCTATTTCTCAAGAAACCAGAATTAAAGCAAGATGTTAAGAAAGCTGATGACTTAGCTAAAAGTATGGAAAGCAAATCGTTGACTTTCTCCACACCACTGGGGCAATCTACACGGAGCGCAGATCCAGATCCGACGCGCATCACCGAGATCCAGATCCGAGATCCAGATCACGGGAGACCGTTTAAGAATTCTACACGGCGCAGTGAGTGCGAAAGTACAGCACCCTTTCGAAGCGTAAAGTGTACAAATGGTACGCGTAACATTGGTCTCCGAGTATGGCAAGCCTACAGGCCATAGTATTGCCGCAACGGGTTGCGAGAAAGTAGCAAACCGCGTTGCGACATTTCGGCAACGCCCTGCGGCGAATTTCAGCAAAGCGTGGCGGTGTCGGCCAATCAAAATAGATTCTGTGACGTATTTCAAAAATATAAATCTCACAACAGCGTTGCGACCTTCACAAGCGTTGCGGCAATTAAGTTATGACGTATTGCTTCACAACGCGTTGTGAAGTTTGCAACGCGTGTTGAAGCTCGCCAAGCGTTGTGATGGCTTGCAACGCGTTGTGAAAGCCATAAGCGGTAATAACGTATTGCCGCAACGCGTTGTGGAATCTATTTTTCTGAAATACGTCACAAAAAATTCATGATGTTGATTGTCGACGCCGCAACGCGTTGCCGAAATGTCGCAACGTGTTGCTACTTCTCACAACGCGTTGCGGCATGAGGCAAGGCAATACGTTATTGAACCTTATGGATTGTGGAACTTCGCACACGCGTTGTAAAGGCTCACAACGCGTTGTGAATATCGCAACGCGTTGTAAGGCTTGACAACGCGTGTGAGGTTTCCCACCAACGCGTTGCTTAGATAATTTGCAACGCGTGTGGGTCTATTTTTTGAAATACGTCACAGACAATTCATGATTTTGATTGGTCGACACCGCAAGCGTTGCTGAAATGTCGCAACGCGTTGCCGAAAGTTCGCAACGCGTTGCTTTGCTACTTTCTCGCAACGCGTGCTGGCAATACGTTATGGACTTTATGGCTGCCATAATCGAGGAATACTTTACGCGTAACCTAAAAGTACGCGCTTACAGTGCAGCGACACTAGCCAAGCGTGTACACACCATGTACGCGTTGCAGATCTGGATCAAGTTTGGACGTTGCCCGTGTAGACGCAAACTGGATACGAGATCTGGATCCGATCTGGATTCGATTCTGATAGATTCTCGCGTTGATAGATTGATATTTCAGCCATTTGACAGTTAACGTACGCTACCATCGGCATTTCCTCAATAAAGTCGACGAGTAAACCCCAAAAGGAAAGCTTGTTTAATGTTAACTGCACCAATGTAACAAAAAAGGCATTTAAAAACGGCCTGATGGAGCCTCGTTAAATGTTGGACAATTCCAAATATATTTTTAATATCTGATAATCTTGCGAAGGTTGACATCAATAAACGCATCTCTGGTGAACATCACAACACATCTAGAAGTGTCTGTCTTTGACACATTTGATGATGTTAATATCCGCCAGTCGTTGGCCCCTATGAATCAGATGTATGTTAAACTCATTACACTTATCATGAAAAAAACATATCCCAAACGATCCCCCCCAATGCGTCAAACTTGATTGTTTCATAGGGCATTATATCTCTAAAGACAAGGGGGTATAAGGGCGTTGTATGGTACAAAGGGTTGATTTTTTTGGGGGGTATAAAATAATATATGAAATAAATAATAAAAAAAAAGAAAAATAAAAATAACATAAGAAGAAAGGGAGTAAACATGATCAAAAAAATAAATAATAAATGAAATAACTGAGATGAATAAAAAGTATAGAGAAATAAATAGAAAATAAAAACAAAAACTAAAATCAAATAAATAAAAATCAAAATAAATGAGACCGTGCTGCAAACTCGCCTGTGTGTGTTGCAAAACAAATTGCAAAATCGTCTCGTGTTGGGGATGCCCACTTGCAAACTCGCTCGTGTTTGTGTTGCTAACTCGCTTCGTGTTTGGTGGCAAACTTGCAAAAACTTCGCCGCGGTTGGTCCAACTCGCCGCGGTTGTATCAAACTCGACGCGGTCGCGTCAAATCTCGGGGGGGCCACTTGTATTAAAACGTGGATATGATGCGTGAACAAGTAAACGCATAAAATGGGTGTCGTTTTTCCAAAACAGGAAAAGTACGGGTACACTCGTTTAGGGTGATCAATAAACAGAAATAGATGGAAAAAAGGGTATGTTTTTTCTTAACCCTGAAATTGCCATGTTATATCTCATTCAGCGTCGGTACACAATTATCACAAATATTGTAATTGGAACGTTGGGAAGTAAGTAAAGCAAGATAATAAATGGTATATTAACGATTCAATGCATTGCGTAATAAAAAAAAGTAATAAAATTAAAAAAAAAAAAAAACTTGTTTAGGGTATGTTTTAGCTGTTTTTTAGTCGGTGACATAGTGTTTAGGGTTGCAGTTGGAAGTCATTGTTCAGCATCCATATCCACCTTTGGAATAAAGTGGCCACCGGGTGTCAAACTCGACTCGGACCTTTATGTCCGATCTTGCGTGCCATAGTGGCGGTATTGATGTCGATGTCAATGCCATCGGCTAGCAGTCAAGTTAATCAAAAGACATGAATATTTCCTGCGGGGTCCACCATATGGCGCACACCCCAATAAATAAACGCTCCATGAATAC
>JAMKCH010088345.1:0-14918 GCA_023653785.1 Ophioderma brevispina
TATTATAACCTTAGCAACGGAGCTGATGGTATTATCCCTACCAATGGGGTTGATGGTATTGTCCTTAGCAACGGGGCTGATGGCATTAGCCTTAAACATGAAGCTAATAGTATTAACCTTAACAACGGGGCTGATGGCATTATCCCTACCAATGGGGCTTGGTATTATTGTCCTTAGCAACGAGGCTGATAGCATTAGCCTTAACCGTGAAAAATAGGAAAAATGGAGTTAAATTGCTATAAACCATATCTGTTGTGGTAGGATGGTGAAACTTGGTGGGTGTGGTCAACATTCAGTGCCAAATTTTTTTAAGGTAATTTGAAGGTCATTCAAGGTCAAATCACTAAATATGTAGTAGGAGGATGAAACTTGGTGGGTGTGGTCAACATTCAGTGGCAAAAATTTTAAAGGTCATTTCAAGGTCATTTGAGGTCATTTAAGGTCAAATCCTTGCACATGGTTGTATGGCCATCAAACCTAGTAAATATGGTCAATATTCAATTCCAAAATTTTAAAAGGCCATTTGAGGGTCATGCAGGGTCATTTAAGGTCAAATCCTTGCACATGGTTGTGTGGTTGTTGTTAATTTAATTTGTTGTTATTATAACACATATTGGCTAAAATGTCAGGTTGTCAGATTGATTTGCGAAATTGGGCTTGGAGGATTGGGTGTCTAGGGGTGTTTTTTGGGGTAAGAAATTGGTTAAAATCGGCTCAAATAGGGGTTTCGCGAGATTAGTCCGCGCTAGCACCCCCATATACTATACTACTTTTCAACTTTGAGATAGCCCTCAGGGGGGGTAGGACATGCCAACCTAACAGCAACAGCAAATTCAAAACGGCATCAACTTCCGGGTGCTAGTCTGTTTCAAAGACTTAACGGTAGGAGGGCACTCTTACGCATATCGAACGGTTACACACGGACTTGACTAAAGACTAGGCCTCGTCACGAATATTTAAATCTAAATGACCGTTATTGGAAATTACACTATTTTGCAGCGGGGTTAATCCACTAACCCCGACGGATTTTGAAGTTAATAATTTTTTCTTAATTTATCATGATATTACTAAGATCTTTTGAACAAAGGTTTAAGAGATGATTTTTTAATGTCACTGGGACCGAGACTGCCATAGTAAATGCACGCGTAGCAGTTCCACAAATTACCGTTTGGAAATCCCCAATGCCCAAATCGAGCAGATCGTGTCCTACCCCCCCTGATAGCCCTGTTCAAACTAAAACTGATCTTAAATGTGTACACAAGCTGCAGAAGGGGTTTCTGTTAAAAGGAAGTTGAAATGTAATTGGTTTTATGAATTTCTTTACTCTTATTTAGGTGCAGGTGGTAGTGGTGATCCATCAAGTCTACGTTCTGATGTTGGAGGCAGCCAAGAAAGTTGCTTGACAAAAGGTATATTTGCACATAAAACATGCACACACACATGCACGCACACAGACACACACACGCACACAGACACGCACACAGACACACACAGGGGAGTTTCTGTAACCTGACCCATCTGACACACATCCTGACACACTTATGAATTCAGAAACCTTAATGGAATAAACCTGTGCTTTATTTCACGAAGGGTTTCCCAATTCATAAGTGTGTCAGAAAAAAGTGTGTCAGAGGGGTCAGGTTACGGAAACTCCTCTCTTTTTGAGGACTTTAAAGGAACTGCTGTAGTCTACCCCAGCAAATATTAGACAAGCCAGTATTTTAGTTGAGGTAATAGCTTGATATGAGAAAAGCATGCTGCTTTTCACACTGGGTCAAGTATCCATCATAAACTTCAAAATCGGCTGTTCCAGATGATATGCCTTCATGTGATGTAGAGAAGATGATTTGAAAAAAAAATGGGATTCCATACCATTAATTTCTTCAATTTTTACACAAATGTAAATGTTCAAATTGATTTTCAAATAAGTTGGAAGTAATTGTAATAATTTTTGGTTAATTTCATTTTTTTAAATATTCTTCTTTGTGTGACTACCCCTTTAAAGGTGCATTTCGTGATTTCAGCACCTTCTGTTTTATTTATCACTAGATATCCTTGAGAAAAGCTTATTCCCAAAATTTGAGCTGCTCCCGATCTTGCGGTTTTGTGTTATGAGCAATTGCTCGTTTCCCACGGTCCCATAGGCTACTGTGCTGTAATTTCTGTCCGCTTACGGACAGAAAATACAAAATTGTGAATTTCTTGCAGATGCGACCGAATTTGCACGTAAGATTGGGCACACATGGATTACTAAGGCTAACGGTTCAGATGATATAAAAATCTCAACATCTTTTAGGTTAAGTCGGGGGGGCGAGGCTGTGGATCCCGAAATGCCCCTTTAAATAACTAATTGATGTTATCTGTTTATACAGGTTTAGAAGAATTGAGAAAGTATGAATACGCATTACGTGATACACAAGTCTGGAAAGAACTAATAGAAAAGGGTTCACCAAGTGATCTGCTTGTGTTCTTCCCATACCTAAAATCTACATGGGTGTCTGCAGTGAGAGAAATAAAGAGAAACAAAGGGGACAGAGATGCCATGGAGAAGCTACTGAACCTCCTCATTCAATCCTGTGCAGAGAGGTGGCCTGATGATTTGTGTAAGGGCCTTGAGGACTGTAGCCAAACTCTAATAGCAAGGTTCTTCAAAGACAAGTATCAAGAGATATGCAGACGGCCTCGATATGAACATGACCATCCTCAAGCGGAGACTGATGGCGGTGAGTGCGGGATATGATTCGGCTGTCTATCCATCTATAGATACTATACTAAAAAGTGAGATCTGTCTGGGGTGTTTCCATAAGGTGACACCCTTTTCTGACATACTTTTCTGACACCCTATGAATTCGTAAACCTTAACGGAATAAACCACATAAACCGTGTGGTTTATTCCGTTAAGGTCCGCTAAGGTTTCCGAATTCATAGGGTGTCAGAAAAGTATGTCAGAAAAGGGTGTCACCTTATGGAAACACCCATCTGCCTGTCTGGCTCAGCATTTTGTTATGCTTTGACATTTGACACATGGGGCTGATATTTGTCATTAAGGTAGGGGAGGACAGATTGATGTTTGTTATCAGGGTTTCAGAGTGAACCAAAAGGTCAAAAGTCATCTCGAGATCAATTTGCATAGAAATGCCCTATATCACCAAATTTGATCAAAAGGACCACTGACCTGAGCACAGAACAAATCTGATGTCAAAGGTCACATACATAGGTCAAAGGTCAGACATGGGGGAATGCACTAGTACTACTTGCAGGCCTACTACTAAAAACAGATGTCTGCTGGCTATGCATTTTGCTATGCTTTGACATATGAGCTGATATTTGGCATTAAGGTAGGGGCCGGACAGTCTGACGTTTGTCATCAGGGTTTCAGAGTGACCCAAAAGGTCAAAGGTCATCTAGAGATCAATTTGCCAAGAAATGGCTATGACCACCAAATTTGGTCAAAAGGACCACTGACCAGAGCAAAGAACAATCAGAGGTCAAAGGTCATGTAGAGGTCATCCAGCTGGGCAAGAAAGCCAGGTAATCGCGAAAGCCGGGTGACCACCTAGTTGCATATGAAATCTGTGCCAATCCTTGTGGAAGATATAAGCAGTCTTCTCTTCCACAGTGGGGATTATGAATTACAGATGGAAGAGCCCATTGGGCAAGTCCATTTAAAATCCACATATCCTCTGTTAGTCAGTCGGCAAGTCGCCCAAGTACAATTATTCACTGGGAAAATTGTTGGATAGCGTATTTTGGTATGAGCTTGCATAAATACAATAGGCAAACAACCTTGTAATTGTCCACATCCCTGTACATGTCTGCAGTTCAAATCTATGAAAACTTGTTAAGATTTTACCTTTAATTGATTGGTTGATGGATAGGATTATTTGATTGATGGATCAAGCAATACTAACCAAGATGACTCTCCAATAGAAAGAGCATGTTGTTGGTAATGCAGTAGGCTAATAATAATAATAATAATTATGGTGCTTATTATATCGTGCAATTCCAAACAATAAGATCATTGTGCAAACAAACAAAGAGAACTAAGAAATATGAGTTAAGCTTCATTTGAAGACTGTAACAAAATGGAGACGATCTGATGAATGCAGGTGTCAGGTTCCAAAGAGATGGCCCATGCACTTCAGATGATCTTCCACCAATTTTTCTGTTACACCTACATCAGGGGTGTCCAACCTTTTTGACGCAGGAGCCGCATTGGTTGAATCCACAACTATTGCGGGCCGCAAACAAGTAAATTAGGGCTTTCTGGTTTGGATTATCCACGTGCCTACAAAAGTCTGGAAGTAGAGCCCATATCTATACCAATATTTGCTGAAAAGGGTACCCATAACAATACCAGAGATGCAGATTTTGGATCAAATTTAACACAAATTTTCCATTTTTGTTGACCTTTTTAGCAAATATGGAAACATTTTGGCTTCATTTTGAGGAAATTGGACTAATTTTCTGACGATTTGTAGAAAATTTTGGTTTCAGATTGATGAAATTGGACTCATTTTCCAACAATGTTTAAAAAGTTCAGTTTGGATTGAGGATATTGAACTAGTTCAAATGACATTGTTTTAAAATCTATTATTTAAGATATTTATGTATTTTAAGTTTTCTGGAAAGTACCTCGCGGGCCTCATGAGAGCTCTTAGCGGCTGCAAATGGCCCGCGGACCGCAGGTTAGACATCCCTGACCTACATGTAGGGACCATAAGTCGAGTGGTATCCAGAGACAAGCGAAGGCCTTCACTTTGTGGCGCAGAGCTGGTAAAACACTCAGATAGGTGTATATTGGTGACAGATCATTTGGGGATTTTTTATATACAGAAGAATTTTAAACTGAATACATTTATCAGTGGGCAACTAGTGCAAAGATGTTAACAGAGGTGAAGATAAATGACGGCGGGGCACCTGAAAAACTAGTGCAAAGATGTTAATTAACAAAGGCCTTCCCTTTGTGGTGCGGAGCTAGTAAAACACTCAGATTGGTGTATATTGGCAACAGATCATTTTGGGATTTTTATGTACAGAAGAATTTTAAACTCAACACATTTATCAATGGACAACTAGTGCAAAGATGTTAACAGAGGTGAAGATAAATGACGGCGGGGCACCTGAAAAACTATGCGGGCAGCATGATTTTGGAGGCGTTGTAGCCGAGCAACATCCTTGTTTTTACAACTCGAGAGGAGTGCATTCCCATAATCTAATTAAGTAAATGATTTTAAAGCTTGTCATTAAAAATAGCCGTGGAAGTAGAGATATGATTTGTATTTTTTTTCTTTTACCAGGATCAATGCACCAACCACTTGATAGTGGATCAACCCTGAGCATGGGTAAGAAAATTAGTATCTATCATTTTTGGCCCTAACGACTATGTTGTGAAGGGCCTATGTGATCATGCAGATGGATCAGGGTTGGCAATATCCCGGGAAATACTAGTATTTCCCACCTAGGGCGGGAAATAGTGGGAAATACCGGGAAATACTGGTAAATACCGGGAAATACCGGGAAATGCCTGGTCGATACCCGGGAAATAATATAGGATGTAAGTACAATTTGAAGATCTCATGGGGGTTAACCTCAAATAACTACATTTTACAGTTACAAATGTTGTGGTGATAATCTGGGTATGTTTGAATGGTTTAATTCAACTCCACTCCACTAATTGATTGTAATAAACCAACAACAAGCATAGTATTATTTAGATAATCGGATGAGGCTACCCTGGGTGTGGATCAAAACATTATTTTGACAATCAGAACTTCATTTCTGAGGAGCTCAATTGCTCCAGAGCTCCTACAGCTTTCCTCAACAGTCTTTCAGGAGCTCAATAAGTTGAGCTCCTTATTACTTGAAAGGCCTCTGTTTTTCATATGACATGCAAGTAATTGATCCCCTTGTTGTGCACCTATATGAACTCAGGAGAGTTATTAGCTCTCCTCTTATTTTTATAAATGAAGGCCTGGACAATCAATAATAGGTGTTTGGTTCTTATGAAAAAGGACTAGCTACACTTGGATAAAATTAAGAAACGAATGATAAAATTTAGAATAAAAGCTGTCATGCATCCAGCCAGTTCTAACTTGTGCATCTTAACATGTACTTGGGATTTAGCATACATGTGCACTACACTGTCTGCTGGCAATGTTCATTTCTATACCTGGGCCAATTTAGTGAATATTTTCTATCTGTGGCTATTTAATTTTGTAGTAATTTTGATGTATTAAATAAATGTTGAGAGAAATGATGGATTAAATTGAAATGTGCAAGAATCTACAGATCCAAAGACTTGAGTCCAACAGCTAAGTTAGTGATAAAATGAAAACACCATCAACCCCCTCCCCTGGGTCATTTATTGCATGAAAGTGCTTATCTGTGCTTGTTAGTTAATTTTCATGATATTTTAAAGAAAATTAAGTTTTGAAAATGTCACTTTTTGAGTATTTCCCATTTTGGCCAAAATATGCCTGGTGGTATTTACCGGTAAATACCGGTATTTACCGCCCGGTATTTCCTGGGGTGGGAAATACCGGCCAACCCTGAGATGTCTGGATGTCTTGATGGCACATTCATTAATCCACTCTTCAGACTGAACTTTATTAGTCAATGAACTTCAAATGTGTCATGGTGATAGAACATATGAGGCCATGCGCTGTATACTTTTTGGCAGGCTATGAATATTAATGAGCTCATTTGCATATTTTCAAGAAAATTAATTCACTCTACAGACTAAACCGAACAGTCAATGAATTTCTAACATGGCACAGTTAGAACATAATGAAGTCATGTGCCGAAAAATTTTGAAGGTCATTTCAAGGTCATGCGGGGTCATTCAAGATCAAATGGGATTATATTGCTATAACCCTTGTCAATTGTGGTAGGATGATGAAACTTAGTGGGTGTGGTAAACATTCGGTGCCAAACATTTTGAAGGTCATGTGGGGTCTTCCAATCACTAAATCACAAATGGTTGTATGGTCATGAAACCTGGTGGCACAGTCACCTGTGGGTATCAACATTTTGCAGTAATTTCAATGTCATCTGTGGTCATCCAAGGTCAAATCAAATTCAGATCACAGCAAATAGTTGCATGGTCATGACACTTTGTGGAAGTGATGGACATTTCTGAACCAAAAATTGTGAAGGTAATATCAAGGTCAAGTAGGGTTATTCAAGGTCAAATAATTACAATAGTTATATAGTTGTATGGTCATGAAACTTGGGTGGATGTAGTCAACATTTGATAACATCTTTTTCCAAGGTCATCTGGGGTCATTTAAGGTATTGCAACTGCTATGGCAGGAGCCTCAGTGGTTTGAGAACCAGTTATTTCCATCACAATCCTCCCTGTGATCTTAGTTATATTTCCCTCTGTTTGCTACCACGACGTGCGGGGGACCTTTGTGGTTCGAGAACCGCCTTGTTTTTTGTTAGATGATGGTTAACTTAACAATTCTATGTGTTAACAGCAATTCTGCAGCACAGAAGACTATATGAACAAGCAGTAAGGAACCATCAGAAAGACCTCCGTGGACATGTAGACCCAAAACCACTACTAAGGCACATTCCCTATGTCCAGAAGGATAGAATCCAAGCATCCTTCAGAACAGGTGGCAGAGGAGAAGCAATGGACACATTCCTATTTGAATTGATGTATCCCCAAAGGGATCATGATTGGCCACACGACTTGATTGAAGCCTTGCGCAAGGAAAACCAATCTGTAATTGCAGATTTGTTGCAGCTGGAATATTCGAAATTACGAGATGAAGCTTTTAAGGATGGGACTTGTAAAGAATTCAAGGAACATTTAGCTCAACAACAGCCAACCCCAGGTAACGTTCTTTCATCGTAATTGAGATTGCATGTCTTCCCAAGTCACTTTTTTGATTATCATTAAAGGAATTATCAGTGATTTGCTAAATCAAAAAATCGAAAAAATCATCAAAAATCAGATTTTTGCATGTCTGTAACAAGTACAGGTATCCTAACATACCCTGCAAATGATAAAACCAGAAGCAACCTAAAAAGGACAAAATCAGAAATTTTAGTCATTACTGTCCATATGGACTCCATATGTGAATACACGTCATGTGTAAGTTGAATGACCACCTTTTTTACTGTTCCAATACCCAATGACCCCCTTTTTTTTCCAACTGACACCTGATGACCCCCCTTTTTGCTGCACAATGCCACATTGTGCTACCCAGAATTTCAAGAGTGGGGTTCTTACACTAATTTTTAGGCCTCAGAAATTTGGTCATTGTAACTGAATTCAGGCAGCACTTATCCTATTTGGATTGCAAGCCTGAATTTGTCAAAATCTGGGGTTTTGGAACTTAAAATCACAAAAAGCGGTCTTCAAAATTAAGATGGCTGAAAATATCAGTTTGTAGAACTAAATCTTGAGCTGAAAAATGGGGTCTTGACCATGGCACATCCCCAGAGTACAAGGTATAGGGAATGCCTCACTAGGAACAATGTGAGCAAGCATAAATTCCTGAAATTATACTGGGGATCATCCCATCACTCCCCATTCCTGGGTCCGCTACTGAACATGGTTAATAAACTCTCATAATTATCAACTTTCTATCTGGGAACAAAACCATTTTGTAGAAAAAAGTACATCATTTGTACATGTGCATGTTTCAAATTCTTGCAGGTCCAGAAGACTGTGTGGATTCAGGTCCTCCAGGTGGGCCAAGTAGTAGTGGTCTTTGGAATCTGTAAGAACTGCTTGTGATGTGGACATCATGTGACCAAAGAAGGCATGAGTAACTTGGGCAAGCATTGTGAGTTTGACTTCTTGCAGAACACTAAGACCATAGCTAGCTGGTTTGTTTCAACTAAGGTTACATAAAAGATTAATGAATACATCATGGAAGTTGAAACTCAAATAGCCTATACCAAGCTTTTTTGACTTGTCTCTCTTATGAAGAAGAAACATGAACTGCCTTAGACTTAGACTGTGTCGTTAGAGTGATTTCTACAGGGCCAATTTTATCTTCTCTATGTTGGATGCTCTGCAACAGATTAAACCACTACTCCTAGGGCTGCATGATGTAGTATTCTGCCAAGTCATATCCTTGGATTGCCTAAATCCAGGGTTCAATTGCCCAAACAGTGTACCAAGAAAACTGTAAAGCAGTGAAGAAATAGTCTCAATTGCATTATAGTACTTACAGAGCTAAGTCTTCTGGAGTGGCCTTTACACATGGGTGAGAATTAAATGGGCTTTCATATGTTTACAAAAAGGTACAGTGAGATTAAAATTACTTGGACAGAAGATACACACACCTTATGTAAGCGCAACAAGCTACACAGAGTTTCAGCACCTACTTTAACCAATTACGCATCGCAAAATGAGGTGCAATGTTCCTCTTGGCTCACGCAGTCCAAGCGCACTTGTGTGCCTTCCTATCTGAGAGATTATTAAAAGGAGCATTTCGTGATCCACAACCTCGTCCCCCCGATTTACCTCGAAAAAGTTGAGATTTTTATATCACCTGAATCTTAGCCTTAGTAATCCATGTGTACCAAATCTTACATGCAAATTCGGTCGTAGCTGTAAGAAATTTGCAATTTTGTATTTTCCATCTGTAAACGGATAGAAATTACAGCACAGTGGCCTATGGGACCATGGGAAAACAAGCATTTTCTCATAACACAAAACCGCAAGCTCGGGATCATCTCAAATTTTGTGAATAAGCTTAATTTTCTCAAGGATATCTAGTGAACCATGAATAAAACAGAGGCTGCTGGAATCACGATATGCACCTTTAATCAGATTGGAGGTCTAGTAATTTTAACATGGACATAATATGGGAATCCCAGAGAGCTCAGTACACTATTTTTGCAGTCTGCGATACCAACCCGGGGTACCAACAGAGCTAATAATGCTCACTGTTTGTGCTTTTGGCATGAGCCATGGTCAGCAAACTCAATAATATTTATAAGGTACAGTCTGTTATAAACCTTAACATGAAGGTAAAGTAAGATTGCAGACATGGCATTATGTGATTTTGAGAGTGAAAGTGATGTGTGCAGGGCATGTGGGTGGTGTGAGTGCATGAAACTGCATGAATGGCAATTTGAAAATTAATTGATTAAATCAGATTTGAAGCTGTATCTTGAAGTTACTTAATATTTTAAGTTATTAACATGGGTCCATTTTACTGCAGCAGTCGCTGCAGAGTTCGTTACTTCAGCCATGTTTAGACACGTACAGCAACAAAGAGTTCCCCAGTGTGAGCTTGTTTGCGCCCCTGTTGATGCAAACCAGTTCAATGGGAATTGAGCATGATATCTTGGATTTGATTCACAATTCTTAAACAGCTGTGAAAATGTAAGCAATTTCATTGGCTTATGCCCGGGTTCGATTTGTTTAATTGAACCCAGGTAGTACGCACTGCGTATTGAAGTTATTTTTAGGTTGAAGCGCTCGCGTCATACCGCGTTTTGCTACTTTCGCGCGCGCCTGCCAACGTTGCGTCTCGTTGCGTATGATCGTTGCGTTCAGCGGGTTGTTCGATTGTTTTCACTGGGTGATGGCAGTCCTTTCTTGTTGTATTTAAGCCGTAAAGCATCGCAAAATTGGGTTAAAGATGACCTTAAATGATAATTGCTGTTTAAGAATGAGAATAAAGGTATGATTTTGGGAACCGGTACTCTCTTTACGACGAATTGAACCCGGCGACACCATTATTTTTGCGTGGAAGAACTCGGCCTCCGGCCTCGTTCTTCCACTTAAAATAATGGTATCGCCTTGGGTTCAATTCGTCGTAAAGAGAGTACCGGTTCCCAAAATCTATACCTTTATTCTCTAAATTGTTATCAATTTCGTATTTCTACATGCTTACCAATTGTATATATTTAATTAAAAAATAGATGCATCCCAGCTCACTTTATCTCTGCCTATAAACCTTGACCAGATTTTACTGAAATTTCAGGTAAATTGTACTGCTTTTAGTCCATTAGTGTGGACACTAAACTTCTGTGTGTACATGTACCATGTTGTTTTTAAAACTTGTACTTTCTAGACTTTTTAGATGACAAATGCTGCTCTCATGTAAGGCCAAGTAAAGAAACAAATCAGTTGATCGTCCGGACTTTATTTGTTATTTTATTTTTTTGTGGGCCGCCAGCTATAGCTGGCAGGACCACTTAGCAATCCGTTTTTTTGCGTGTGTATGTATGTGTGGATGTGTGAATGTATGTGTGTGTCACTAAATTGTTAATTTTTTTTTAAATCGACCTCAATTGAAAAGTTGAAGTTCAATTGGAACCAAACTTCTGTCATAGGTGCACCATGGGATCCCTCATATGTTAATGAGGTCAAAAGTCATGTGCCGAGGTCAAAGGTCATGTGAGGTCAAGTTGAAAAATAGGCTAAAAATGTAAAATTGACCTCAATTGAAAAGTTGAAGTTCAATTGGAACCAAACTCGTGTCATAGGTGGACCATATGATCCCTCATATGTTGATGAGGTCAAAGGTCATGTGCAAAGGTCATGGAGCGGCCCACAGCTTATATTCTTTGAATATAGTGAGCGCGAAAGCCGAGAACCGCGAAATTCTAGTTTTTTTAAAGATGCCCGCCATGTGTAAGATGCCCACCATGATATTGCATTGTGGAAATAGTAGATCTATAATGCAAGAAGGTTGAAGAAATTACTCAACAAAAATGAAGGATACCCTTTTTAAATAGGTGTGAGAGTTCAATAGTGCTCTGATATATTGTTGACTTCGCCCCCCCCCCCCCCTTTTTTAGCCTTCTTTTTGGTGGCATTGTTGATTTTTAAAAAAAAATAGGAAAACACAAAAAAAAATCGGAGCGGGCGGGGACGATAAACTGGTTTATTTCTTTACTTGGCCTAATGTACAATGTATGTAATGTACATTTAAAAATTGTATGTACAGCTCTGAAGATTACTTAGGGATTAAAAGAGTACTAATTTTATAGGGACACTACTTGAGCCTTAGCCTCAGCTAAAATGTGGGTTGTTTATGATTACTAGTAATGCAATTACTTCTACCATACCATTAAATGGTATCGCAAAAACATGAGACTTTTAGCATGTTATAAGGGTGAAGAATGCCCAAGTAGATTGGTGATTATAAGTATATTTTGAATGAAAGTAGATATTGTTTATAGATTTTGAATTAAAATAGGGTGTTTTGAAATATAAAGTGTAGATTTTGAACTAGAAGGGAGATTTTGCATTGGCTTGTATTCCTCTGTAGGTTATTACATATCCCAAATCTCAACTGACATTTGAATTCAACATTTAGTTTTTTTATTGTTGATTTTTGGAATGTACATTTTTTATGACAGTTCTGATTCTGAGCTATGTTTAGCACTGCAGACAGGGCATTTCAGGGATTCCAAAATTGCAGTTGCGTATTCAGAACTGGAAAAGCAGGGGTGCAAGGTTAAGTTATCGGAAACTGACTTATTCATGCAGAACTCTTTATTGAAGTAGGGTTATTGTTGTATCAAATGGACAAGTATATGAAGTTCTTAGCTATAATGCATGTGTTAAGAGTTATGTGAACCAGAGTTATGTGAAACACAATGTTTGTCCCTTAACTTTAAAATGGGCTCTGTCCGTATGTTTGTCCGTCCAATTGTCCGCCTGTATGCATGTCCTTCCGCCCGTGCGAAAATTGTTAACCCTGGAACATTTGGGTATGTCTTTTTTTCTAGATGAGCTAGAGTAGCCAAATTGGGGTATATTGTAGGAGGACACAATCCCCTACTAACCATTTAATTCATTCCCCCAGGGTCCTCATGGGTTTGTCAGGGCATAGGGAAATGTCAAAAAAGGTCACCATTGCACAAAAAGGTCAACATTTGGCCATATCTTTTTTCTACATGAGCCACAGAAGCCAAACTTGGCAGGGATGCAAATTCGACGAGAATCACAGAATCGATTCTCGCAGTGATTCTCGTAGCATCTAGATATGAGAATCAATTTCTCCCATTGAATCATGTATTAAATGTCATATAAAGTAAATTTGATTCTCGCAAACTCAGACGAATTTGCACCCTGAGTTGGTTATACTGTAGGAGGACACAAGCCCCTATTAACCATGTAATTCATTCTCTCAGGGTCCTCCTCTGGGTCTGTCAGGGTTACGGAAATGGCAAACAAGGTCAATATTGCACATAAGTCAACATTTGGCCTTATCTTTTTTTTAAAAATGATTAGCCAAACTTGGATATATTGTAGGAGGGCACAAGCCCCTAATAACCATGTAATTCATTCCCCAAGGTCTGACAGGAGGTAGGGAAATGTTAAAAAAGGTCAACATTTCACAAAAAAGGTCAACATTTGGCCGTCTTGGTGGGTGCTGACATCTGACCCTTGATGTTTGACTTTTTGGAGTTATTTGGCGACTAATGATGGAATTCATTGATGAATTATGTTTTTTAGAGTTATTTAGGTAAGTTATGGATAGAGTTCATTGACGAGTTATAATTTAGAGTTGTTTTTTTTTTAGTTATGGAGTTCATTGACGAGTTATGGTTTTCAGAGTTACTTTTGCTAAGTTATGGATACTTATATACTTATGCAAAAAAAATGGTGCAAATTGATTTTGGTGGGGGGAAGGACATTGCATGGTTTAAGTAGGGTGGTATAGTGATCCCAGGTTTAAGGGAGTGTTGGCCAGATAAAGGGGGTGGTCTGGTGTAGTTTAAATTGTCACTTCTTAGTGATCGCGGACAATTGTACGCATCACGTAAATACAAGTTCGCCTTGTTAACTCTGCTTTGCGCCCTGCTTTCAGATTCTGGATAATTGGGAAGAGTATTCAAGCTATACTGGTATATGCCAGAGGGTGGTTTAAAGTAACCTCATTAAGCATGGCAAAGTAATTTGGTTTGTATGTGGAAATAGCCACACTATTTTCCATGGTACTGGCTATATGGATAGGCCATTGCCGTAACCTTAGGAAAATAGTTGGCACTATTTCCCTTCTAACCATGTGGTATTTGTATACATGTTCTGTTCAATACACATATCAGTACTCAGGGATACAAAGTACTTAAGAATTCTAAAGGTCCGTTCACACTTCCACTGCACTGCAGTGCCGTGTTGCATTGCCTGGATAGCAGTCTCGGCGCATACTGCAATGCAGTACTGCAACAAAGTTAAATTAGTTTTAACTTGCATTGCAGTGGGTTAAGTTGCAGCAGAAAGTGATCAATTTATCGGCAGAGCAGCAGCACTGCACGGGTGTTTCCATAAGGTGACACCCTTTTCTGACATACTTTTCTGACACCCTATGAATTTGGAAACCTTAACGGACCTTAACGGAATAAACCACACGGTTTATGTGGTTTATTCCGTTAAGGTTTCCGAAGTCATAGGGTGTCAGAAAAGTATGTCAGAAAAGGGTGTCACCTTATGGAAACACCCGCACTGCACTGCATTGCAGTAGAAGTATGAACAGACCTTAATAACCACAGACTGTTATCAAGATCAGGTCAAAACATTTTAAGGGGCATTTCGTAATCCATACTATTTCCCCTCCCATATCTAAAAGAAATTGAGACTTTTTGTATCACATGAACCATTGGCCTAAGTATACTGTATGTGCCTTATCTTATATGCAGATTCGATCTAGACCAGAAAAGTTCCCTGATTTTGTATTTTCTGTTCGTAAACAGACAGAAATTAAAACACAGTGGCACGAACATTTGCTCATAACATCAAAACACCTCATCATAATCAAGTGAGATTTTTGAGAAAAAAAAATCTTTGAGGATATCTAATTAACCATAAACAAAAATAAATCATAAAAATGCAACTTGAAGTACTGTCATTGATTAGGGTGTTTCCATAAGGTGACACCCTTTTCTGGCATACTTTTCTGACACCCTATGAATTCGTAAACCTTAATGGA
>JAMKCH010088345.1:15631-31907 GCA_023653785.1 Ophioderma brevispina
AGGGTGTCACCTTATGGAAACACCCCATTGATTAGGAATAGGTTCTGTGTGTGTGTGGTCATGTGACTTTATTAAGGTGCAATCCTGACACCCCCTCTTCCTCCTCCTCCCCTTCCTTGCAGTACTTAACCTTCTGAGGTGTACCACCTTTCTTGCGGTATCTCCGATTAACTTATTACATGAATTAGCATGATATTTCTGAGTAACCTATCAAAGCAGATCTATATATATCTGTACATACAAACCTTTGAGCTTTTCATTCCATGTCTCTGATGGCCAAATATGGGGTGTTTCCATAAGGTGACACCCTTTTCTGACATACTTTTCTGACACCCTATGAATTCGGAAACCTTAATGGACCTTAACGGAATAAACCACACTGTTTATGTGGTTTATTCCGTCAAGGTTTCCGAATTCATATGGTGTCAGAAAATTATGTCAGAAAAGGGTGTCACCTTATGGAAATACCCCTAAAGATGTAGGCCTACATTATGTAACTCTATGTATAACCAATCAAATTGGCCTTGGGGTTTAACCATGAATGGAATATGTGCCTTTTAAAAAGGTATTTTCGTTTTTGTGCAACATCGATGGGATTATACCACCTAAATGATGGTATTAAAATGTTTGCAAGATATTGTACCTACATATTTATCTTCATACTTTATTCTTAGCTCAATCTCGGGTTTGCGGACAGTGGCGTAACCAGCTTTTTTGCAGGGGGGCACATATTTTCAGGGGGGCAAGCATGTATTAAAATTTGTTAGTATAGTATATGGCCTATGTAAATCACTAATTTTTGAGGGGGGAAAGAGGGGGGGAAA
Organism: Ophioderma brevispina; assembly: GCA_023653785.1. Classification (NCBI taxonomy): domain Eukaryota; kingdom Metazoa; phylum Echinodermata; class Ophiuroidea; order Amphilepidida; family Ophiodermatidae; genus Ophioderma; species Ophioderma brevispina. The sequence goes on from JAMKCH010088345.1 coordinate 16,456, forward strand.
GATTCCCCACAGGAGGGAAGCTGCCCCCTGACCCCCCCTCTGGTTACGCCACTGTTTGCAGGTGACATCACTCCATATATTAGGTTTCACACCCTTGAAACGCACACGCTGGCAAGAATTGCAGCCTTTATGCACATGAATAAAGGCAGCACAATTGAAATGCCAGGGCAAAAGCAGGGTCATGTCATGATGTCACCCTCAAAAGTGGGACCGAATAGAGTGTAGTTTTATTGTATTGCTTCTGAATAATTGCACCAGGAGTCGATCATGTAATAAACTTTAAGATCCTGTTATGAACAATAATCAAGGTGCGAGAACACTTTCCCAATTTAGAGGCTCTAAATTGTGGAGTGGTCTTACAGTGGACATTATTTATATAAATATTGAATGCCTAAGTGTGATATACTTCGTCCGGCCTGAACTAAGGAGTGACGTCAGAGCTTTCACGCAGTCTTACACGTGTGAATCGCAGTAAGCCTCAGATACGCATGCACAATAGCTGCGCAAAAGCTATGACATCACTCCTTAGTTCAGGCCGGACAAGGTATAGTAAACAATATATCATGAGGCCAAATTTTGACTTCCCATTTCACAAGGCAAAGCCAAGTGAAAATGGAACAGTCAAAATTTGACCGATTGATATATTTTTACTATTGGACAAATGTAGGCAGTCAATATTGGCTCAAATTATATAAAACTAACGGGTGTGATTCTACAGGATTTTTCCCGATTTCAAGATTTTTTTATTTTCACAATTTCTGCAACTTTATTTAATTTCAGCCCAATGCTAAGCATTTTAGGTCAATTTTATGCTTTTTTTCAGGATTTTTACCAAATTCTGGATTTTTCCATAAAACTCAATCACACCCCTGAACTAATCATGTGGCTCAAATCACTGTAATCATGATATAATATTATTTGTAATGATATGAGTTTCTAAATATTTTCCAAAAAGGCTATGTCTTCTTTTAATACTTTAATTATAGTTCTTATATAATTTACATATTTGTTATTATCATTTTGCACATTTATATATTTGTAATGTTACTGTTTTTGTTTTTGATCCAGACCTCTTGGGAAATTGCCCGGGAAATTTTTATCATGCATTGTATTAAACACATCTGTTTGAATGTCTAATTTATTATGATAAAGCAAGAATAAAACAAACAATTTATCAATGGCGACACACTTTTGACATCTAATTTTGATTACCGTATTGTTCCTAATAAACGCCCCGGGGGCGGTGCATTTTTCAAAAGTGGGGCGTTTATTACAGTAAAAAATGGAAAGTCAAAAAAACAAAAATCACCTTACACAGTTTATAAAAGTGTGTTCAGTGCGCGCCTGGGGATTTCAACCCAGGGCTATTATAATCAACATGTGGGTCCAAGTTTTGATGTGCCGTGAAGCAGAAAGCATTGATGACAACAGTGATTATGATACGGATTACGACAGTCCCGACCATAAAATCTTGTGATTTAGGTAAGCTTAACTCATTTTCTTGTATTGTTTTATCAAAAATTCGTAAGGGGCGTTTATTAGAGCAGGGGAGTTTATAAGGAACAACACAGTATTTATTCCACTGACTAGATCATGTGCAAATTTGATGAAATTTCATTGTGGGCAAATATGATTTTTCATAAAAATCTAGTTTTGCACATCTTTCTATGGAGAATAGGCATATAGAGGGCGCTATAACATACAAATCATTACCTTTGTAGGCCTATATGGTAAGATATTTTCAAAGGTAATAGCTTATATCAGTTGTCAAAATTGTGTCACCATTGCTTAAAATTGCTCTAAAAATAAAAGAGACAATTTGCATGGGGTCAAAACAGCTGTGTAAAATAATTATCCATTGTTAAATTTAGAGCACCATTGTGCCTTGGGTCTTACATCAATTGACAATGATTTGATACCTTGTTTTCATAAAGAATCAGTAATTATGTGATTTGAGGGTAAAATGTAATGTACATATGATAAGGCCAAAAACAAATTGTTTGCTTTTCCTGTGATGATTGCTTCTGTGTTTGAAGGTAGGGAAATTAAGTTTTAACTGTAAAAAAGAACAACCAAATTTTCAGATTTTTTTTCCTTTCAGAATTTTTACATTTTAAATTACACTAAAGCAGTTTATTTTAAAAAGTTTCTTGAAAACTTTGAAATTGCTTTAGAACAAATTAAAGTTGAAAGGCAGTGTAATCCGATTGTGTTGTGAGATCATGTGGACCGATTAAAGGGGCATTCTTTGAAAATCTATCCATTCGTTTTCCCACCAAATCATTGAAATACTACAATCACCAAATTTGGTCAGTTTAACCAGTGACCCCAAGGCCCATATGAGGTGTACACAGATTGTGGTCAAAGGTTATGTGGATGGATTAAAGGCTGACTCAGAGATTTCCCAATGAGGGCGCATTAAACAAATCCTGTTTTTTGCATATACCGTGTGTCCAAAAAAATGCAACACTTGGTGACAAGCGCCATAAGTTTTGAAGAAAAGCATGTGACTACTTATTCTTTGTTGTAAGGTAAGATGGGACTGTTAGCTAATATCCTTGAAAAGATCATAACAGTAGCGTCAATAGTGTTTAAGATATGACCCCAACAATCAAGTAACCTGCAGAACCCATTTTACAAAAATGAGGAGCTGGTAACCACAAGACTGGCAATGAATAACACAATGGCAAATACAATATTGATTGCAATCAACATTTACCTGCCCAAATTTCTTGCAGAACAACTTCTACTCTGTTAAATGACTGCATTTACATACTTATTACTTAACCTATAATGATAAAACATTATTTTATTGGTGATAGAATATGTTTCAAGACGGTATAAAACTATGACTAAGTCATAGACAAACTCCACATAAAATGATAAATGCATTGGGCTGCAACTTGCTTGTTACTGAAATAATGTTACATTCTCAACTTTATGAAAGTAAAAGCTATGTTTTCAACACGAAACTGAATAACAATATCAGTATATTCATTCTGTTATTAAATTTTGCGTTAAAATAACTTTGTGTGCCGTCACAAAATGATGACTGATTAGCTCTAATCCAATGCTGTCTTATTTGGACAATACGACGAGTTTGTTGATCATACATTCCTAATTCGGTCTTTTAAGTGTGTTAAAATGCATGTTTTTAGCTGTTGTTACTGATGGAAACATTCATATGTTAATATCTGTTGCAGCAACTGTCTTTAAAAAAAGGAAATGGTGGTTGGACTTAGAGATTCATATTTGTGGTTCTGGGCATAAAACGTACATGTAGAGTGCCGTATTTGTAGTTAATAGCACCTCAATTTGGTTAAATGGGTCCTGCAGGTTACTTAATTTCTGGGGTCATATCTTAAAAAATATTGACTCTACCTTTATGAACTTTTCAGGGATATTAGCTAACAGTCCCGTCTTACCTTACAACAAAGAATAAGTAGTCACATACTTTTGTTCAAAACTTATGGCACCCTCCACCAAGTATTGCGTTTTTTTGGACACACGGTACATAATGCTTGTCCATATACTAATCACTGTGTGAAATAACTAAGCTCATAAAAAATCACAACTTTGTTATAAAAGTTTATTCACGGTGTCCTATGGCACTGTTATACTGTGCATAAATGTTTACTGCATGAAAATAAAAAAGCCAATTCATTTCTAACTTTGGAATTACGCATTAAGTATTTTAGGTGACTATAGTTATGAATTACTGTTTTTAATCACTACACAAAAATTTATATTTCGAAATCTCTGAGTCGGTGTTTAAGTGTAAAACAAGATAAATTGCTATCTTAAATTAAGACAATTTTGTTCAAAATATAAAAATAACTTTCTCCATGTTAAAAATATAATTTTGTTAGTTTTTCTTTTTGAGTTTAATCCTATTATGGGTGTTCTATACTTTGTCCGGCCTGAGCTAAGGAGTGACGTTATAGCTGTCACGCAGTCTTAAACGTGCGAATCACAGTAAGCTACAGCTGTAATCGTGAGTGCACAAAGTCGGTGTGTGCGATACACATGCACAGTAGCTGCGTGAAAGCTATGACATCACTCCTTAGTTCAGGCCGGATGAAGTGTAGATTTGAGGTCAGGTTATCAAGAGGTCACTTAAGGGCATTGTTGAAAAATGTTTAAAACACTATTTCGTGTGAAGAAATGAATTGTAAGCAAATCTTAAGCAGTGGCATAATCATTTTTTTTTGGGGGGGGCAAAGTGGGGCACTTATATTTTTTTGGGAGGGGGGGAAGTTGTAACTCAGGCCATATTTGCGTTCTTGTTATTGTACCAGATTATGGATTTTATTGTGGCACAGAACACCTGTGTAATTCTTCTGTTCCAAGAACAGACATGAAACTTTTTCCTCTTTTCAGCTGAATTCCTCTTTTTTTGCCCAAATTTACGCATTTTCTTTTATATTCAGCCCTTTTTTAGCTGTTTTACCCAAATTTGACACTGTTTTTCAGCTTTTTTTAGCATTTCCTCTTTTTTCACTATGAGGCAGTGTCAGGTCTGCAAGAAGACAGAACCTCTGTAACGAGTATCATGCATGTATCTAGTTCTGTCCATTTTGAGAGTTTAATTTACTGCCCATCAGCAGTGAATGGTCATTTATATGTCATCTGAGTGGATTCACTCAGACTAATTTTGACGATGATCAAAATGAGATAAATGAAAAATAAGATGATTAAACTAATAGAAAACATAAAATTGAAGGACTATAACTTTACAATTTAACCCCTTTAACCATTGTAGATTCTGTATAGGTTATAACACAAGTTAAGTTAGTCAGTAGTGATTTTGAGTAAGTAACTATTGTCCAGGTTATTTGGGAAGCCATCTCTAAACCACTGACCTAAGACTAGGCTTGTTTGGACTCATTTTAATGCATTTTTCATGCTGATACCGAATACTGTAACGAAAATGCATAATTTTGAAAACAAAGATGAAAGCGATAATTTCAAGGCACTATCAGTGATTTGCTAAATCAGAAAATCGAAAAAAATCATCAAAAATCAGATTTTTGCATGTCTGTAACAAGTATAGATATCCTAACATATTCTGCAAATGGTAAGGCCAGAAACAACCTAATAAGGACAAAATCGGATGTTCATGTTTATGATCGGAATTCTTCAGTTGGAAAAGGTAACATATGAGAATTCTACAGGCTTATTCTTCACTTTTAAGCTATTCCTGCGAATTTCAAATATTTTGACTCTTTCTTATAAATCACTGATAGTTTCTTTAATCTGGGAGTGACTGTGGTCATCTGCAGGTCCAAAGGGTTAAAGACACTATCAGTGATTTGCTAAATCAGCAAATCGAAAAAATCATAAAAAATCAGATTTTTGCATGTATGTAACAAGTACAGGTACCCTAACATACCCTGCAAATGATAAGACCAGAAGCAACCTAATAAGGACAGAATCAGAGATTTTAGTCATTACTGTCCGAACGGACACTTACTACAACACGTAAATGAATGGAGAATCGAATCTTGGAAAACTGCCGTTTTCTTCCTTTTCTGTCAACTCTACAGCTGGAAAAGGTAACTTATGAGAATTCTACAGACTTATCCTTCACTTTGAAGCTACTCCTGCAAATTTCAAATATTTTTCAAATCACTGATAGTGTCTTTAAGTATATGTTAAAGAAATAGGAATTTCAGCATAAGAAAACAGAGGTTCCAGAAAATGATTAATCAACAAGGTCTGACACCTTTCTTACAGCATCTCTGATTGGATAATTGCATCAGGTAAACCACTAAGTAACCAATCAAATTGGTACTTGGTTCCCATTAAAGGTGCAACGAGAGATTTCACATATCGTGTCCCTAAAAAATCGAAAGTACTGATTTTTACCCTGAAGTAAAGCTTTCATCAAAAATATCCCCATTTGAAACGATTAAGCTGAGAAATGTTTCTTTGGTACAAAAGCAAATACCAAATACAGCCTATGTTTTGTATTGAAATATAAGCAAATCAAAATCACTGTTTTTCTTTCTTTTAAGACATTTCTATAGCCAAATACAAGGTAAGAAGTCTAATGAGTGTCAAATCTATATGAAATTGCTATTATGACGCAATATTTGGGTGCCTCAAAATCTCTCGTTGCACCTTTAATTAAATAAATTAGCTTGAGTGGTTCAGTCACTTTTAAGTTACAATATTGATTTTTTAAAATCAAATTGTGAATAAATGATAATAATAATGAACAAGGTTTAAGAACTTTCCAGCTGACTGGAATGATATCTATTTTGAAGATTTTTAAATGTTTTAGAATGTCCACCAATTATCACTTGAATAACTCTGTCCAATGATGTACTTGAAGTAGCTAAGAGTTTATATTATTATAGTTTTGTTTTAATGTTTTATGCCCAGCATTGTTTTGTTAGTATTTTTTTGTTATTATTATTAAAGGTGGGTGACCCGATCATGATCCAATTTTTCATATGATGGTTTCTTCCTCATATGGAATCATAAAACTAAAAACATCTGATTACAAATTTGAGTGAAATCGGTCTGTTTGGATAGAAGCAGCAAAAGTGTGTACTAAATTTGTACATCGATTGGTGTATTAATGAATATGGTCAATCGCAGTTGGAGATGTTTTTGTTCATAACATCAAACGGAAACATTTCACGGGCCTAAAATTTTGCTGGGGTAATGAGAAAAATATAAACTTTTTTCTGATACCAAAATCTCAAATTTGATGGGAGTAAGGGGAGGGGTGAGGTTGTTGATTGGGTCACACACTTTTAATTACATAAAAATAATGTATAGCTGGCTGTACAATTAAGATTTGTTTTTATGTTCGTTAGCATGCAGCTGTGTGGGTCATTCCAATCAATTCCAATACTATTTTCCAAATCTGAAATATTTTATAAAGAAAATAAAATGTGTATACATAATAACACAATTATAAAGTGGAACTGTGCTTTATTGAGTATGTCATGTCACACTTATAAAAAGTTCATGATAGAGTGTCCTCCCAACAAGGGTACACACCACAAGGATAGATGCAGCCTATATATCGGTCTGTGGTTTAAAGGTGCTTGTTCCGATTTATGTGTATCATGTTATCTACTTGATATGAAAGCCTGGCACTTGCATTCACTCAACACCAAGTATCGTGGGAAACAAATTTATGGTTTTGATGGTAGAAGCGATAATGCGTATTGCAAAGCCCTATTCACTACTGTGCTAATATATGGTTAACCATTAAAATGGCATTTTTTATCTATATCAGGGGTGTTCAACCTGCGGCCCACGGGCCATTTATGGCCCACTAAGTTGTTCTGCGGCCTGCATGGTACTTCCCAGAAAAAATAAAATGCATAAAATATCTCACATAGATCTGTTTAAATAAAAGATGTTGTTAAATATCTCACACAGAACCAAGAACCGCACACAAATAACACACCCCACACACACCCCACACACACCACCACAATTGCACTGCCTTCGCCCATCACCCCCCCACACACACACACACACACACGCATCGCCCAAAAGGACACCAACACACGCAGTGTCAAACATGCAGATCATCGCTGTATTACTCACTTTTAGGCGGTCAGTGCTTAATTCAGTAAATATAGCAAAATCTAAGTGTAAACATTATCTTCAAATTCAAAACTTAGATTATATACATTGTAAAAAATTTTTTAATGGAGCTAGAGGCACATCTCTCTGTGGAGCAATCAAACAAGTGACGTAAATGGGTAACTGGTCTCCCTACTGGTCTTTAGTGTTATTAGCTCATTGCTCTGCATTAAGACATTATGTGATTGATATTAAACCGGCACTGGCACATTTTCTCAAAATATGAAATTTCTCCCATTTGCTCTCAAATGATAGTCTAGGCCATTGGAAGAATAGAGATACATTTTACACATAAAAATAACATACTCAAAAACAGATAGGGATGTTAATGAGAGGTTACAGACATCCAGATAATTTGTAGGCTAACTGTTGAAGCAATATTAGCACATTTTTTGAAGAGCGCCCCCAATTTTCAAAATTTGATATTTTTGCACAGTTACGTTGGCAATTGTCTAGGAAACTATACCTGCGAACGAGAATGCTAAGAAATGCGTATTTATCACAAAATAAGTGATTTTGTAATTAGAATTGGGATCCCAGATTGGACTTAACGACAGAGCTGGAAATGCTACGTTTATGTCCGTCCATGATGAAATAGTGCCACCTCGAGAAAATAACCTCTAACTTGGCTTGCCTGAACTATTAAAACAACTAATGGATGAGCGTAGACACGTACATGGTGCTATTTCCCGGCTATTTCACATTGGAAGGCCGTTTCCAGCAGCCGTTGTATTATTATCGGGGATCCCCAATAATAATTACTATTTTGCTCATTTATCCTGTGGAATCTTAAGACCAAAGGATGTTTGGTTTGGAAATTATGAGCAAAAACGTTACCCATTTTGGTCGACCAGTAATAATTTTACACAGTACTCTATGGGGCTTACAAAATCATGTTTTTAGCTCTCACATCAAAACGGATTGAAATATCGGCGTGAAACTTTACAGATGGGGTTTTGGGGTGAAGATGAAAACTTCATATCCTTAAATCGGGCCATCCCCCTTTAACCATCAATATTAGCACAGTATTGAATAGGGCTTTGCAACATGCATTATTGTGTCTACCATAAAAACTGCAGGTTTGTTTCCCACGGTACGTGATGGGGTGTATGTGCAAGTGCCAGGCTCTCATATTAAGTAGAGAACACAATATGCATAAATCAGAACAAGCACCTTTAATTATAAAATAGTTCTGTTTACCCATAAGGACGCTGATTTGGTCTTAATTATTTCAGGTGAGGGCTAATGTATATGTATATATTTCAATTTTGAAAAATCTTGAAGGCGCACTATTTTTCGAATGGGCCAATGTCTCTTTAAGTGGCATAGGCCTGTGTTTAGGGTGCCCTTTTAGCTCTACACCCTCAATCAGTGAAGGTATATTTCAGAATTAGGCCCTGTTAAGTTGGGAAATGGACAGGGCATGAAATTTTGGAACATGGTACACTTGATTAGACTTCCCAATCCTTGATGACCACAGAAAGCAGAACATGACCTGAACCAAAGTGGCACCAAAACTAAAACCCTGACCCTATTACTCTTGCCATTGGTTAAAAGTTTTCCAAATGTCACCACTGAACCAGAATTTGTATTACAAACATGTGCATTATTGTCTAGTCCACAGTTACACAGCAATATTCCCTTGTTTAAACAAAAGGTTCCCATCAAAACATACTACATTCCTATATAGAGACCTTGGACTTTGTTATTTCTTCCATCAAATCTCCAGAGTTGCATGGTGGAGGACTACAGAATCTTACATGCCTGGGTGGGGGGTACTCACTTTAGTTAGGTAAGATGCAAACTTGGGGCTTGAGAACTGATTTGGGCAAAACTGGGGTCTTTGGGATTTTTTTACCAATTTTATAGACTTGGTAACTTAAAGCAATATTAGCACATTTTTTGAAGAGCGCCCTCAATTTTCAAAATTTGATATTTTTGCACAGTTACGTTGGCAATTGTCTAGGAAACTATACCTGCGAACGAGAATGCTAAAAATGTGTATTTATCACAAAATAAGCGATTTTGTAATTAGAATTGGGATCCCAGATTGGACTTAACAGCAGAGCTGGAAATGTTACGTTTATGTCCGTCCATGATGAAATAGTGCCACCTCGAGAAAATAACCCCCAACTTGGCTTGCCTGAACTATTAAAACAACTAATGGATGAGCGTAGACACGTACATGGTGCTATTTCCCGGCTATTTCACATTGGAAGGCCGTTTCCAGCAGCCATTGTATTATTATCGGGGATCCCCGATAATAATTATTCTAGTACAAAATTCCTTCATTTGTGACATGTATAGACATTTTCGAGCTTAACCATTCACAGGTATAGTTTACTGGCCAGTTACAAATGCAATCGTGTAAAAATCTCAAAATTTTTGAAAAATTGGGGGTGCTCTTCAAAAAAATGTGCTAATATTGCTTTAATTTGGGCCAAATTACAGGTTGTGGAGCTGAAGAACTAGGAAATTTCCAAAAGTTTTAGCTCTGTGACCATATTTAGTAGTTCCTGGATGTGCTTCTGAAATTCTTTTACAGGATTCCAATTCACCACCAAAGTATTGGCAACATTGTTTCCTTACATCCTGAAGAAATGACTGATTGTGGCTTTAAGGAAAGAAGCCCCAGAGAGGTCACTCTTTTGCTAGGGGTTGAATAACACTGATTTTAAAGGGGGGAAGGGATAGTTTAAAGTGACAGGAGGAGATTTTTTAGGATACGAATTTCTCTCAAATTGCACAGGATCGATTGTAGACCACCTACCAAGAACGTTCCGAAGGTTTATTGGACAAACAAGCACAAAAGAAAACAGCAAACTTTGTTTTGAACTTGCCTGACTATCGTAATAGTCCCCATAGAACACCGTGCTTTGACTTTCTGTCGTGCACGACAGAAAGTACTAAATCATCATCTTATTACATAAAGATGACGTATTCGGCTTATTCACTTCAGGTGTGATCTAATACATTGGAAAGCATTCCAAATATTCAAAAAACCCGGGTTCGAAAAAAATTGGGGGCGCTTCTTTCCGGAAATCTCCTCATGTCTCTTTAAGCATTATTGTAAATTGAGCCCAAAAAGGTACAGATTTTGGCAAAAATATGCTTTTGCAGCAACATTTGGGATGAATATTACTTATTTATGGGTAATTTTCCTTGTAGTGCAAGACTAGGAGTGTAATGATTTTGGTAATACGCAGAGGGTGTATTGAGTCAATCCCACAATGCACCAGTTTGGGAAATTTCACCTCAATAGGGTCATGTAGTCCCACAAAAGTCCTATTCTTTACACATAAAAAGCCTGACTTTTATGCTCATTTTGACTTACAAAAATCTTACAAAGCGTTAGTACTTTGGGAATTTTTCGCATGATCATGAAATGTCTTGTGGTTCTTGAACTTTTGGAACACTTTTTATCACTAAGTACTGACATGTGTTTTGTACAGTACAGTATAGGCACATTGCAATGCATTATGGGATTGATTCAAAACACCCTCTGAGTAATACATGTGCACACTGTTTTACTTGAGTGACCTCCTGGGTCACTTTGTGTCACCTTGTGTCACCTCCAGAGTACATTTGATGATACTTAATTCTGAGGCAGTGGTGTTAATACCAAGGGTGTTAATTGGCAATTTTTAATCCGTTTTTTTTTTTGTTGCATATTTGGAAGATCACACGTGAAGTGAATAAGCTGCATACGCCGCACCAAATTTGGTCAGTTTTAGCACTGACCCAAGGCACACATGAGGTGTACACAGATTGGGATCAAAGGTCATGTGGGTGGATTAAAGGGGCATTCTGTCATTTTAGTTAGGTTGACTGGTTAATCCCCTGCCCAACTGCTCAGGTCAATTGCAGCCAAAGTTGATCAGAAGAACCACTGGCCCAAAGTTCAAAGGTAGTGTAATCCGATTGGGTTGAGAGGTCATGTGGACCGATTAAAGGGGCATTCTTTGAAAATCTATCCATTCCTTTTCCCGCCAAATCATTGAAATACTACGATCACCAAATCCACTGACCCCAAGGCCCATATGAGGTGTACACAGATTGTGATCAAAGGTTATGTGGGTGGGGTGATAAGCGAATGAGGAACGGGGAGGGGGGCAGTCCGACACTGCCCTAAAATGGCGGTATGGGTATGTGCGGCAGTCATGACCTCCAGTTACACCTCTTCTGCAGTTATAAGGCCCCTGTTCAACTATATTTCAGTTCTTAAGGCCCCCGGGTTAAGGCCCCCTTCTTTGCCACAAAACTCATAAATTTTAGCTCCTTGGCTAAAATTTTGGGAAGTTTTGCCAGTTCTTCAGTTCCTAAACCTCAAATTTAGGCCCAAATTCAGTTCCCAAGTCCTTAAATTTGCCCCCCCCAAAAAAAAAATCAGTTCTGAAGTCCCTACTTGTGCCAAAATTTCAGTTCACGAGCCCCAAGTTTGGCGTTTCGCGCCGCACATGCACCCCTACCCCACAAACAAAAGTTGAGTGCCCCTCCCCCTGGTAGGAACCTATTTTTTGGTCTGAAAAAAGGCACTACCAAATTTTATAAGTAAACTTTTTTGAGGGAATGCTGAATTTGTCATTGGAAGAAAAATCACTTAACATAAACAGAGATTTATCCCATGGGCACATTCTCGGCTCGTCATTGGCACCAGTAACCCCAACAACACCGGGCAACAACACCATCACCACCGGGCATCACCATTCATTATGCTCCCCCCGGGATGCTTCCACCCTTACCAATCCTGTGATTTCAACAAATGTGTTCGGGGACGCATTTATGAACCTAAATAAAATTGAATGTGAAAATGTAACTTGTTTAGGCCCGTTATCATCAGCTTATTGGTGAGGAACTTCACTGGCACCACTGCACCGCGGGGGCACCAAACACCGGAAGTACGATCAGGGAACAACAATCAATTGATTCATTTTCACGTGACTTTACACGATTTTTGACCTCGCCAGCTGCACAGGTCGTCCCGTCCTGACTGAATGAAACCGTGTTGTGGTTTATCTTGAATGCGAGGTTGGATTTCATGGAATGAAAAACACACTGTTTTGGACACATAACTGAAAGGATTTATCGTGGCATATTTTTCGGTAAGTTATGTTATTAATCTCATTCGAGTTACAAATTAATTTTCTTAAAGACATGAAGGATTGGTTAAAAGGTTCCGAATTCTGCAGTACTGTACTGTACAAGCTGATCAGTCTTACCAGGCAGATCACAAAACGTTCAAAGTCTGGGGACGTCCCTTTGTTATTATAATTACATACGGTCTTTCAGTCCAGATCGGGTCCAGATACATGTGATCGATCGATCTGGCTGGGTCAATTCCTATCACGTGTTGCTATGCTCAAGCTGAAAAGAGCAAACAAGTATCATAGCGATGCTAGGGATCTAATCAGAGGCGATCTAATATTTATCATAACTTATGGCATTCATCGAGCACACAACAAAAAGTACACAATACACTATTTAACAGGAAAGACAGAAACAAAGCAAAACTACTAACACATTTGATATTAAATAATAATGTACAAACAGTAAGGCCTAAAAAATATGTTTGTTTGGCCTGAAAATCGGGAGGGTCGGTCGGACGATTTTTTTAAAATACAAGACACAGGAGAAATGCAATGGAATATATTAAAAATATTATATATTATTTAACTTGTCTTTTCCTGTAAACAGTCGCTCTTTACCATGTTTACAAACACGTATGTTTGCTCTTTTAGTATCATCAATAAATGATAGCAATTGGCTATGGTATAAACCAGCAAATAGGTGAATGTATTGAACAAGGTATTAAATTACCATCGTAGATCGATCGATCACATTACATTCACGGACGTCCAGATACAGGGTTAAGTACCCGGTGATAGCTCTGCTCCAGAGCCGACTTTATACCGTCAAGCCCAAAACCATGTCCTACTCCCCATGATAAGACCCCGGCACGGGCGACCTCGTTGGTGGCCAACTCGCTGCTAGGATCGTAAATACTTCGCGGTCACTGGACAGGGTTGTTATCACTGATATTGCTGTAGGTTTAGGGCCGAGGTTTAGGGCCAAAATACTGCGACTTTTAGCAAAAATAAAAAAAACGAGGGCTCTGAACCAGAGCTAACCCGGTGATTGCTCAATTGGTAAGTCTGGAAGACCGTATGTAATTACAATGATCCTATAACACAAGATCGGACACTTCGCCTAAATTACGCGGTGAACGATGTAACGCTGCTACGTCATCAAAATCACTACATGGGGAATAGCGCCGACATGCGTCCAGTAGGTAAACTGAAGCAAACGACAGCGGCTGACGCTGCAGAACTATAGGAATGATAACAAGGAGCCTAGATTTTGAAGCAAGTATTGCATTTAAATTGAAGAAAGAGTGGAAAATGAAGTGAAAAAAGGTGTTTGCTATGACTAACGTTTATAATAACATGTGGTGAAAACTAGACCCCTAATTTGGACAGTTTTCCACTTTTATTCGTCTCACCAAAAGAGCCCTTGTTGGGAATGAAGTGCAGCACATACATGTCATTGTACTTGTGACCCGGAACTTTTGAGTACCTCCATTCTTTCGTCCTTTTCTTTCTTTCCTTTTTTTCCTTTCTTTTTTCCTATTCTTTTTTCCTATTCTTTTTCTTTATTCTTTCTATTTTCATTTTCTTTCTTTTTTTCCTATCCTATCTTTTTACCTATTCTTTCTTTTTTTTTACTATTCTTTCTTTCTTTTTTTTCCTATTCTTTCTTTTTTTCGTATTCTTTCTCTTTTTTCCTATTCTTTCTTTCTGTTTTTTCTATTTCTTTCATTTTTCCTTTTGTTTCTTTTTTCATTTTCTTTCTTTTCCTATTCTTTCTTTTTTCTATTTTTTTCCTATTCTTTCTTTTTTCTATTTTCTATTTTTTCCTATTCTTTCTTTTTTCTATTTTTTCCTATTCTTTCTTTCTTTCTCCTATTCTTTCTTTTTTTCTATTCTTTCTTTCTTTTTTCCTATTCTTTCTTTCTTTTTTCCTATTCTTTCTTTTTAATAAAGTACTAGTTGGGTCTACATTTAATTGGGTAACGTGTGGTTGCTGTGAATCTACTCTTTGCCAATGATATCAATTTATGTATAGATTGAAAGACAAATATATTTATTGAAATTTTATTTTTCAACATTTTAAATTAAAACTTACTTGAATTTTAATCACAAACCCTAGCTGGGACCATACTAAGATTTTAGTACTTTGCCAGTTTTAGTGTAAAGTGGCCTAAAATATAAAGATTTTAGTGCCTTTTTAGCCAATGAACCTTACATTGAAAATATTCTTTATTTTCAGATATATTTGTGATGAAAAAGATTAATGAAATATGACATTTAAATTAGGCTTGAACTGAGGTTATGAAATCTGTAGACTTGTATCAGGGATTTATTTTGGGTGCGGTACTTTAAAAAAAATGGACTTTTTTTAGTAAGAGTGGACCTACCCCCCCCTCGTCAATTTACAAAAAATACTGAAAGAGCTTCCCGATTTCCATTATACCCCATGCCATGCAAATATTCAAACAATGCATACTGGCTCCTGGACAAGTCACAACCAAACATATTCAATCAATCATCACCTCACAGTCACACGCATATTTTGTCCATTATTTTATGGAAAAGATGAAGTCTTACTCTTACTTTTAGTAGGTCTACCATCACCTAAAAGTGTCGATGAGTCCAGAAGTTTGAGACAAAACACAATGTACGGTACACTGACAGTGCATCGGCAGGTCTACACAGCTACACTAGACTTACACTGACACTGTGCACTCACTTTCACTCACAAACAGTTCATTTGTTCAAACAAAT
>JAMKCH010088345.1:31927-49787 GCA_023653785.1 Ophioderma brevispina
AAATTAACTAATATAACATTTGTTCTTACCTCTGTTTGTCTTTAGGGAATCGACAGAAATGAAGATTTGGTGATTTTGGGGGGTTATTTGAGCAATTAACAGCTGAACACTATACTTTCGATCTACTCGCCATTGCTTCTGCACGTATGCTATACGAGATGTTTTCGTATTTTACCTACCTGACGCTTGGAGCGCCCTTCCCCATGAACATCCACTTCCGTTACACAAAAATAAGGGGAGTGTCCAATCTTGTGTTATAGGATCATTGGTAATTATAATAACAATGGGACGTCCCCAGACTTTGAACGTTTTGTGGCAGATCACAACTTTTTTTGAAGTTTGTTCAATATAAAGGTGCATTTCGTGATTTCAGCACCTTCTGTTTTATTCATTGTTCACTAGATATCCGAGGCTTGAGCAAAACTTATTCACAAAATTTGAGTTGATTCCGATCTTGCGGTTTGAGCAATTGCATTTGTCACCCTTCCAAAGTGAGTTGCAGTGAGAATTCTGCAACACTTTGATGTTTCGCTGGCATTTTTGAGCCTTTAAATGCATTTGATTCTTGATTTTGTTTCAATCGAGTTTGTTTCTAATAAGTACAAATACATTTTAAAGAACGAAATCAGGATCCCAAAATTGATAATTTTGATTTTTTTTTTCCATTTGTCAATTTCGCCACAGAAGTCTATGGGCCTTTTCCCAGTCCCTATATTTGTAAAATAGGGACTGGAACTGAGTCTGGTTGCAGATCACAAAATGGGCGATCCTGTAGTTGGGGTCCACGATCCTATATAGGGAAGAAAAAATTACTTTTCCATCAGATTTAAGCTAGCCGATAAGGTTAAATAGCTCCCGTAAGGCTTAGTTCTGCTGAGCATAACCTTTTGTCTTTCATTCATCTTTTAACATTTGGACATTATCGTATATCAGCTAACGTAAAGGTTATGCCGCTGTACAGGGACTTGGTATCCACAATAAGCCAACACCAAATTTAAAGTCATCTGACATAGTCAAGAATTACAAAACTTACCTTAAACAGGACTCTGTAGCATCTTACAATACTACAGAACAAGAATCTGCACATTGTTTACATCCAAACGGCGAAAAAATGTACTAATCGGATGAATTTTCAACTCAGAATTATTTACTCCATAAAACTGTCATGAGTGAGTGGTTGCCAGTTTCGGAGTTTGACGGGTCAAAGGTCGACATTCGTTGGTTTGTTCATCAACAAACATTACGATTCTCCACTAAGCACTTTTGGGTGAAAGAAGGTGACACAAGATGACACATGTGGTGGATTGGTTTTAAGATGGCATTAGCTTATTGTGGATACCAAGTCCCTGTACAGCGGCATAACCTTTACGTTAGCTGATATACGATAATGTCCAAATGATAAAAGATGAATGAAAGACAAAAAGGTTATGCTCAGCAGAACTACCGTAAGGCTTTGCTAGGAACAACCAGACACCCTGCCGTTGGTTGGCGACATTCAGCTCTATTTCAACTTGAGTAGCTTTTTTGTGGTGTTGCTAGGTTCAATAATTCCTGGAAAAAAACAATAAAATTCCACTTAACACCCTCATTGGGTGCAATTTAACTTGCTGTGTGGAGGTTAGTTATTGTGCTCTGTTCACTGACCATGCCAAAGAAAATCCACCATTGTGTTGTCAAATCCTTGTCATTGTATTCCCTGTTCACTCATCCACGCCAAACCAAAGATTGTCTTTGGCAAAACACACAGCCAGCTTTCAGTGAGCCCAGTGTTGCCAACGCCGTGGTTTACCCGCACAATTTGGGCTAGTTTTTACATCCCTGCCGCGCCTAAAAAAAGGCCGCTGCGGGTTGCCCCAAATTGGGCTACTTTTCATAGTCCCAAGGCGCGGCATCGGCGCGGCACCCGCGGTCATCCTTTATCCCTCTGTACATTGTTTATTTAGAGCTTCGAGAAAGTTGTAAAAGGTCCGTAAGTGATTAGCGCTTCCTTTCTTCTTGAAAATGCTTTACCTGCATTCACTACAAGGCCCTACAAGGGGTACTCGCTCGGGTAGTGCAACAATAGTAACAAACTCTCAACTTCATCCCGTGATCTGAGTGCTTTGTGCTCCTACACGACGGGAAGTAGGTGCTCACTCAGGTATAACAACAAATAATTATCCTAACAAAAAGTGACCGTCATGGGTGGTACACGTGAGAGGGCAATTAAACCTGTTAGGGTGTGCTCCTTGCACGACGGGGAGTATAGGTGCTCACTCAGGTATAACAACAATTATCCCAACACCCTCTTGCCGTTTTTCGTAAGTTTTTGACTGAGAATTTTATTAGCCGTTCTTTTGAGTCTTTGTCTGCCAAGGCACGCTCTTGCCGTTTTTCGTAAGTTTGAGTCTTTCTTTGTGAGTCTGTCATTCTTCTTCGTGAGTATTTGTCTAAAAAGATACCCTTTTATCATTTTTTCTTCTTTTTTGACTACAAATTTTATAATAGCCGTTCTTTATGAGTCTTTGCAATTCTTCTTCGTGAGTAATTTGTGGCTGTCAGATGTACATCAACGGTTCTTCTCAGGACCACATAAACAGTCTTTTTAGGACCACTTTGGCAAAATAGATTGTGTGTTAATAAAGAAATAAAGAATAGAAAAAAAGAAAAAAATGAAAAAGAAAGAAAACAAAAACAAAATATTCTTTATAAATAAAAAATAAATATAAAATAAAAAAATAAATAATATAAAATAAATAAAAAATAGTTACAAATCAGACTAAAATGCCATTTTTTCGTAAAAATAGCGCCCTCATATGCGCTTAGCGACAAGTGAAAAATTGGGCTACTTTTTGGCCATTTGCCGCGCCTTGGCGCGGCCCTTTGCCGTGGGTAAGCGAAATGTTTGTTGGCAACACTGAGTGAGCCCAATAGTTCAGTGCAGTTGCCAGCTGGTGGTCACAAGTTTTGGAGCTCATCTTGTGCTTAAAAAAGTCAGTTTAAGGACACATTTTTTACTATAACTTTGTTATTTCTAGTCCTAGTTAAGTAAGCAACCTCTCCTACTAGTACTATTACAAATTATGTACTCTTTCTTACCAACATCTTTTTGAATTTTGTTGATAAATTTCTATTTTTTTCTGATCGTTCATAGCTTTGCTAGTGGCCGATCAAGTACCCTCTACGAAGCCGGTTTTTCTGAACGGGAACAATGGACCAACTAATGTGCTCTTCAAAATTTCTTTTAGCAAATACTTTCAGTTTCCTAAATGTCTCGAGCGGCAGTAATACTCTTTCAGTAGCAATTCTGTGAATAGTAACTATGTAGAATTTTGTGTTTAAAATAAAAAAAAAGAAGGAAATACTTACTGATACACGCTACAGTCTCACGTTGATCAATGTTTGCTGCTCCCTTCGTTTACTCTCCGAGATTACAGTATATTCGCAATCACGTAAGCTCCAAACAGAGCGTGATGAACGAACGTGAAAATTGCCAACGGGGATCGGCGGCCTGTCACAGTCGTTCCCGGCATCCTCGAGATTTTGTAAACATGAATGGCCGCTGCTGCGATAGGAGCCCGGATAGCATGGATAGAAGCCGGCGAAAATTGCTGATTTTCCAGTCAAAAGTGAGTAATCGCATTGATAGTATCGACCGCAAAGTGCCTTAGTTAACATTAATCCCTGTGGTATTGCTCAATTGGGCATATATGTGTGATTAAACATCCGCATGCATAGTTGCCTCTTGAAATGTCCATTTCGTGTGCTCGCCGAGACTGGATATTGCCCGCAACGTATGTTGTAGACCCGGGCGGATACAATCCTTGCGTTGCGGTACCAAAACTAGGCTTACCAACAAGGTTAAATCGTTGGAAGGAGGGCAGGGCTTCGATTTAAGAGGGAAATTACGGGGTAAAATAAGAAGGTGGAAACAATTTTGGAAAAGTGCTAAAAACATTGATTTTCGTCAAGGTTTTTGGCTCGAAAAAAACCATTAAAAATGCGTCCGTTTGTATCGTACTAACCTGTATCGACGTACCTATAAATCCGTTAATAGAAAACAAGGTTAAATTGTTGGAAGGAGGGCAGGGCTTCGATTTATGAGGGAAATTATGGGGTAAAAACAACAAGGTTTTCAGAGCAATCCGCCATTTTCTATCGGTGAAAATATTCGATCACATGGTACAAATGGGCTATAGCTGATTGGTCAAAAGTCCAAAAATCTTTACGAGGGAGTAGGGGCAATTACGGAACTAAATTTGTTTTGGTTGAGCGTAAATGGAACCGCGTAAAGTCGGCGTGGACTAGCGTTTCAATGATAGCAGTACAATAAACGGGACACTGGCGCTGCATTTGCGCTGCATACGCATTTGATTTTAGCCTCAGATTTGTCCATCCGTACCCCAGAATGCATCAAAGGGAGAGAGTGTCGAGGTTCGGTAAGAGCCACTCCCGACAGCGGCTGCTAGCATCAATGCCGATTTTCGTTGAAAGTGCACCAAAAAGCAGGTAAAATTACGTTTTTTGAGTAAATTAAACTGCATAAATAGATGATTTGGATCCAAAACACACTTGGGGGAGCTATTTAAAGGTGCGTGTTCCGATCGTCTTTGGGACCCCCCTGATTTACCCGGAAGTAGTATCGATTTTTATATTAGATGAAAGGCCGTATTTTTCTCATCTTGTCGTCCTGAAATTTGAGCCCTCGAATCCATTTCATTCCTAAGATATAAACAAAAAACCGTCGTTTTAGTGGTTAACCATCAATATTAGCACAGTATTGAAATAGGGCTATGCAACATGCATTATTGCGTCTACCATCAAAACTGCAAGTTTGTTTCCCATGGTACTTGCTGGGGTGTATGTGCAAGTGCCAGGCTCTCATATCAAGTAGAGAACACAATACACATCAATTAATGGTGTCGCCGGTCTAAGTATCCTTTACGAAGCCGGTATTTCTGAACGGGAACAATGGACCACCTTGTGCTCTTCAAAATTCCCTTTTAGCAAATAATTAGTTTCCTAAATGTCTCGAGCATTAGTAATACTCTTTCAGTAGCAATTCTGTAAGTAGTAAT
Source organism: Ophioderma brevispina (assembly GCA_023653785.1). Classification (NCBI taxonomy): domain Eukaryota; kingdom Metazoa; phylum Echinodermata; class Ophiuroidea; order Amphilepidida; family Ophiodermatidae; genus Ophioderma; species Ophioderma brevispina. The sequence continues at coordinate 36,985 of JAMKCH010088345.1, forward strand.
TATGTCGAATTGTTGTAACTTTAGACTCTGTTCTTAGTCCCTATAGGGAGTCACTGGGATCACGCCCATAGACTTTTGTGGCGGAATTGACTTAGAAAGAAAAAAAAATCAAAATTATCAGGTTTGGGATTCTGATTTCATCCTTAATGTATTTGTACTTATTAGAAACATACTCGTTTGAAACAAAATCAAGAATCTGTTGCATTTAAAGGCACAGAAATGCCAGCGAAACATCAAAATGTTACAGAATTCTGCAGCTTTTCGAAGCGTGACAATTTTGCACAGGGGAGAGAAATCACTTTATTTTTACGAACAAAAACACAAAATTAGTTTTGAAGGGACCATTAACAAGAGAAACAACTCTCCATCACTGCTGAATAGTATGTTTTAAAATAAATTTTAAATATAACTGTACAATTTCGCTTGCTAAAATTTAGCATTTTGTCACCAAATTTCCATAGCAATTAGCATTACGGAACCATGATACTCTGCCGAAAATGCAAGGAAATACTTACTGACACAGTCCCACGTTGATCAATGGTCACTACTGCTTTCGTTTACTATCCAGGATTACAGTGTCAAAATTTGCATTTGAATGATGCACATATAGTGCGAATCGTATTGTTGTTGCTGCACAGAGTTAAAATTAGCATAAAGGTACGTTGGCACAGCGAAGTGGTGATACCCTATAGGCGCCACCATGGGAAATGTTTTTTTTTTTCAGAACAGAAATTTGAACAATCTGAGTACACATCTTTCCAAATTCTTTGAGGTCTTAACGTAATACTTGATTACTAAAAATCAGTTGCTGCTAAAATTCACTGCGTCTCATGTATAGAATGACTTATTACACTTCTGAGCTAGAGAATCTGCAATGCTAAACCTGTGACGTCATTGTCTTAGGACAGTGAGGTTGCTGGGTGCCCGTTTCATGTTGTCCGTGCTTGTAGCTCTGCAATATTCACAACCACGTAAGCTCCAAACAGACAAATGACAGAGTGTGATGAATGAATGTGAAAATTGCCAACGGGGATCGGCAGACTGTCATGCTCACAGTCGGTATAGAGCGTCTGCTTTCCAACACGTTTGACATTTGAAGGCCATTTTGTAAACAGCATGGCCATTGCTGCTATAGGAGCCAAAGATAAAATTGCTGATTTTGCCTTATTCAAATGTGAGTAATCGTATTGATAGTAAGTACCGCAGAGTTTAGTAGTTAACATTAATCCCTGAGATATTGGTTAATTGGACATATGTGTGACTGAACGTCTGGATGTATAGTTACCTTTTGAAATGTACATCATTTTCCCGGCGAAAGTACAAATTGCCCGCAACCCTATGTTGTAGACCCAAGGGCTATACAACCATAGGGTTGCGGTACCGAGACTACGCCGAAAATAGGGCGCTTGCACGGCAGCTTAATAGGTTATCTTGGCCAGACCTTCCTCCAGAACAACCCAAGCATGCAGAGAATACAAAGGAATCACCTGTAGAAATAGCTGAAATGTTCAGGTGAACCAGGTGCGTGCATTGTATTCTTCGCATCCTTGGATGATCTGGAGGGCAAACAAAAGTCCAGTCAATATAATTTACCTTTCGTGCAAGGGCCCTATACAACAAGAAAGGACTGCCACCACCCGGTGACAAAAATCAAACAACCCGTTGAATGCAATGAACATGTATACCATACGCAACATTGGCAGGCACGCGCAAATGTAACAAAACATGATTTGATCTTTTTGGGGCTTTTAGTTCTTTCATCTTAGTACAGTTTACAATTGATTCTTTACGTATTATTATATAACATACTGTATTAAACATTTCTGTCACGTATGATATGTTATGCTGAATAAATTGAATCAGTTTATAAAAAAGAAGACGCTGAAGAATTCTCAAATTACCGTCCCGTTTCCGTTTTACCATGCTTTTCAAAAGTTCTTGAAACTGAAAGATTGGTCTTCAATAGATGTATGGATTTTATTGATAAACATAAAATATTGAATAAAAAGCAATTTGGATTCCGACCAAATCACTCAACTTACATGGCAATAATAGATCTAGTTGACAAAATAAGTAATGCAGTTGAAAGAGATGAATGTACAATTGGTGTATTTTTAGACTTGTCAAAGGCTTTTGACACCATTGATCATGGTATATTACTCTATAAATTAGAACATTATGGATTTAAGGGTGTTGTTCTTAACTGGTTTAAGAGCTACTTAGAAAATAGAAAACAATATGTCCATTACCAAGACGAGGATTCTGATTATAAGAATATCACATGTGGAGTTCCTCAAGGATCAATCCTAGGACCACTTCTTTTTATACTTTATGTAAATGATATAGCTAGTACTTCTTCAGTATTGGAATTTATTTTGTTTGCTGATGATACCACTATTCTCTATTCTCATCGTGAAATTGATACACAATTGGATCTAATAAATAATGAACTTCAGGAAGTAAGCAACTGGTTCAAAGCAAACAAACTATCTATCAATGCTAGTAAAACAAACTACATGTTACTTGGTACTCAACACAAAATTTCAAAATATACCTTATCAAAGGAAATCATTACTGATGACCATGATTGTGAAAGCAAACCTAGTACAAATCTTAACATTATTCTGGATAATGTTTCTCTTGACAGGGTTAACACAACTAAATTTCTTGGAGTTATCATTGATGAACACTTATAATGGAAGTACCATATTCATGCTATATCCAAAATTATTTCTAGAAATATTGGCGTAATTAATAAATTAAAGCATTTTTTACCTATTCGTGTTCTGCATACATTGTACTGTACACCTGTTTTGCCACATATAAATTATGGTGTTCTGATATGGGGTAAAACATGTATGTCTTATTTAGATAAGATATTTTAACTGCAAAAATGGGCTCTCAGAACTATTTCAAATAGTCATTATAGATGCCACTCCGGGCCACTCTTTTCTCACTTTGAATGTTTTTGATACTTATAAATTAGAACTAGGAGTATTTATGTACAAACATTACACAATGCAACTTCCTGAAATCTTTAGTAATTATTTTATTAAACATATTGAAATACACAATTATCGCACAAGAAATGCTCATGATTATAGTATTCCCAAACTTAAAAAGGCCTTTTGTGATCAAGCTATTAGAAAATCGGGACCGATTCTTTGGAATTTGCTGACGTTGGCCAATAAGCACTCAAAATCAGTCAAGCATTTTAAAACCCTGTATAAATCACACTTGTTATCAAATTATGAATAAAAATTTTGGGGCATGTGTTTGTCTTGTGTGTTAAGTGTGTGTGTAATGAGAATTATGTATTTTTTTTTCAATTTAAAGTATTTTTGTTTACTAGTGTGCAATATATAATTAGGGGGTGTACATCTTCTGGCCTTTCTTTGGCCTTTCGTCCACCTCCTCCATGTCATTGTATGTATCTGTTTCTTTGTATTTTTTATGATACTGTATATGATAATGGAAAATAAATATGATATGATATCTTGAATCTTCTAGGAGATTTTAGGGGCTTTTTGGATTTTTGTTTTGGCTTTTTGAGTTCTTTTAAGGGTTTTTTAGGGGCTTTTTAGGATCTGGTGGCATCCAAAGCCTCTTGAAAGTGATTAAAGAGACCTGTTAACTATTGGGGATGAACTCATTCTGCCACCACATCCTTCAACATGCAGTTTATTTCGTTGAGGCTGTCGAATTCATAGGGTGGTAGCACAATAAATTCTTTCCAACTATTGTTATATAAATTGTAAATGATCTGTAAATTGAAAAATAATAATGCTGTGCTGACCTGAGTATATTCCCTTGTTTGATTGTATCCCCAATTTTGAAAGAATCTGAAGAAGAGTAGAAAATCCCATTATAATCCCACCTTAAGTTCTTTGCTGGAAGGCGATAGATTACATGCAGTTTTTGTTACAATCATTACTATTTTGGTAGTTTGTTGTAAATTTCTTTACAAAAATAATTTGGTCCATCTGCTTCAGTTCATTTACAGCTGTGTTGATCACATCTCTCATTTGACACTTGAAAATATCTATCTTGAGAATATCTCTGAAAAGGCTGACATTTCGGTGCCCATGGGTTACTTTATAGGATGGAGATATATAATCCCACCCCCTAAATTAGAGCTTATTTCAGGGTAAAAATAGATGGGACTATACTAGGGTCAGTAGAGTAATAGAGATTATTTATTTGTAATTTCCTGTCCTCCTTTCCTGCCATTGATTGTGCAAAACGAGTGTGAACACTGGTGAGAGTGCTTGGCAAGTAGAAAATCGTGTCATAGATCACTGCCTTCATTTTGTAATCCTGAAAGTGAGGCAGTTTTCTGCTAGCATGATGTTCACACTGATTTTATCCCTTCAACGGCAGGAAAGGGACAATTAAAAGTAAGGGGAGGAGGAAGGGGAAGTAAATAAATAAAATAAATATTAACCAGCCCAAGGCAATTAAGATGAGTATGGCATCAATCAATAATGCATTTCTCCATGCATGCAAGCACCTAGTTATCAACCACATTGGTAAGGAGTTCCATATGCCCCCCATGAATTCTGCAACCCTGATGGAATAAATGAGACGTTAAGATTGCAGAATTCATAGGCGGGGGACATGTAAGTTGTGTCCCACATTGACCAAAAGTTCCATTGCCCTTTTCCATTGACTTGAACATACAGAGTGATAGTCTTATCTGTAGCAGATCAATAGTCTTTGAGAAAATAATTAGATTGATGCATAAAAATTAAAAATAATCTGGTGTCCATGATAATGACCATTTTCATCTAATAAAGATGGTCAGCTAATGGAGATAAGAGTGACAGAAACCAGTCTGGATCCAAAAATGCCTTGGCAGCATTCAGGTTCCTGAAATGCCCAAGAGGCAGTCATTAGCATTTTACTTTTTTACCCTTTGTTTTTTTGTGAGTGTGCATGTTTTTTCTTCTTTTTTTTTAGATACATGTGAATGCATACATCTTCTGAGGGGTCATTGCCCAGCTGGCACTCATAGGCATCTGTTTCAATGTAGGGTTAGAGTTTAGGGTTTTTATTGATTTTTGTGTTGTTGTGTCACCTGCCTTAAAGGTGCTTGTTCAGATCGTCTTTGGCACCCCCTGATTTACCCGGAAGTAGTATCAATTTTGATATCAGATTAAAGGCCGTATTTTTCTCATTGTCTTCCTGAAATTTCAGCTTTCAAATCCATTCCATTCTCAACATACTGACAAAAAACTGCCGATTTAATGGTTAACCATCAGTATTAACACAGTACTGAATAGGGCGTTGCACTATGCATTATCGCATCTAGCATAAAAACCCCAAGTTTGTTTCCCACGGTACCTGGTGGCCTGTGTATACAAGTGTCATACCAAGTAGATAACACAATACAGAAAAATTGGAACAAGCACCTTTAAGGCAGGAAGACACAAAGGGATCACTTTGTCCACTGTTGATTGTTGTCCGTTGTTGTAGTTGATGTCTGTTGTGAAAAAGGGTTAACATTTGCCTGTAATATTCACATACTTTGATGGATTTAAACCAAACTTCTGTCACAGGTGGAACTTGGCATCCCCCATTTTGTTGATGAGGTCAAAGGTCACATACCGAGGTCAAAGGTCATGTGAGGTCAAGTTGTAAAATAGGCTGAAAATGTAAAATTGAGCTCATTTGAAAAGTTCAATAATTATTGGAACCAAACTTGGGTCATATGTGCAACATGGGATCCCTCATTTGTTGATGAGGTCAAAGGTCATGTGAGGTCAAGAACATGTAAAATAGGCTGAAAATGTATAATTGACCTCATCTGAAAAGTCGAAGTTCAATTCGAACCAAACTTGGTTTTTGGAGTTTACATGCAAACCCTCATTTTTTTATGAAGTCAAAGGTGACATATCAAGGTCAAAGGTCATGTGAGGCCTATCCTTCACAAACAGCAGGCGACACAAGCGGTCCGAGGACCGATGTATTTTTAAACATTTTTCATGCCTTCTGAGGGGTATATGCCAAGCAGGCACTTATCAACATTCAGGTTCCTGAAGGGTAAACCCCGGGGGGGGGGGCACTCAACTTTTTTTCAGGTAGGGATGTGCGGCCCCAATTTCCAAACTTGGGGGCTTGTGAACGGATTTTGTCTCCGAAAGTAGGGGCTTGGGAACTGAAATTTTTAGAAATTTGCAGGCGTGGGAGGCCAAAATTTTCTGAAAAGGGGACCTTAAGAACTGAATTATGCTCCAACTGGGGGTCTTGGGAACGGCTGGAGAGACGCGAAAAGGGGGTCTTAAGGGCCGCACATACCCGTACCTCTTTCCAATGTCAGTGGGGTAAACAGACAGTTATATGATTTTAATAATTTATTATGAATTTGCACTTGGTTTTCTACAGAATTTGTTATACAGTTGGTTATTTGGCCTATGCCCCATAGTCAATATATCAAAGCTTAATGAAATGCATAGCTGGACAGACAGACAAACAGATATTTAATTTAATTTGAAACTAAAACCTTTTTACAAACTTTTACTCTTTATTTGTTGTTGAGGCCTATTTATTGTCAGACCAGTAAAAGCAGTTTTCTGCATCATGAATATTTCAGACAATGATACTGCAAGACACAAGTGATATAGTATGAGTGACTACCAGCGGATGAAGCAACCTCCAATGGACCCTGTTGGTGAACTGGCAACATTCTTGAGAACAAATGGTAAGTTACTCCACATTCTTTCCCCAAATTTTGTTGAGGATGCATTATTTCCACAGAGTAGCTCAGTGCAGGGCCATATGCAGGATTTATTGGGGGCTTAAAAAGTGGACCTTTGTACTGGCTCCTGTAAGGTAAAGGTACAGTGTCGTGCAGAGCAAGCTCGGAATGCCCATCTCTCTTTCCTTAGTGTTTGGGCCAGACTCCTCCGTATATAATTTTTTTTGCTTTGGGGGTTTGCCACTCCTCCCACACAATGAGTCTGTTACCTTCCTTGCATTGCATAATGCTGGCACCCATAGGTGGAGAGGAGTAAGTGAGATAAAGCGCCTCACCCAGGGGCACAGCACATTGGCCGCAGCGGGGCTTGAACCCACAACCTTTGGAGTGTGGGACAAGCGCTCAATCCAAGTAACAACAACAACAAAACTTTTGGCGTCACATCAAAAATCTGAAGAGTGAGGGCCCGGAGTGAGGGTTTGGGGTTGGCTGGGGGAGGGGGCTGCCCGAAAGTCAGCAACCATCAACTTGGTAAAACTTCAGTACTGTGAGCTGCACTTCATGAATACACACATAATATTGAACTCAAACAACTTTTCAACTAAAAAGTTGACTTTCTGTTGAAATTTTCTACAAATGTTTGACTTTTTTTATCAAAACAATTATCAAATAGTGGACCTTTTGCCCATTTTGTGGACTTGGGGTGCGACTGTGCCTGCCCCCTGCATATACAGGACTGGCTCAGTGCTCTGTTACAGTGACAAAAAGGGCAGGATTGTTTCTTTTTTACCCTAACACGTCACCAGGGCTTTCCCCCAATAACGTCCGAGAGTCAATGATAATCAATCCATTCGTGTCTCTTGATTGTACGAGAGTCAATCAGAGTCATTTGTTAACTTTCAGTGACTCTCGGACGTTTTCCCCGCAGGGGAATAACTTGCGGAAAATTGTTAATGGCCGAAAGTCAATAGAAATCGTTTACAACATGACGACATAAATTCATGTTTACGGCGTGGACGTCTCAAAGTCAACCAGAATCAATTGGTTTCTCAACTTTTCCTGCGGGGAGTGCGGGGGAAGATGGCCGAGAGTCAACCAAAATTAATGAGGTGTTTTATGGGAGGATGTCCAAGAATCAATGGGAATCATTTCAGGTAAAATAAATAGTTGTAAAGTCAGAGAATCAATGAGAATCAATTGGCACCCCTTGATTGATTCTCATTGACTCTCGGACAGGTTAGTGTTAAGGGGTACAGACATATTCCCAGCAAAATACAAAATTCCTCAAAATATGGATAGATAGGGACTTTCATTGAGCACTAAAAACACACCAAGAAATACCCCCGGTAAATAGCCACCTTAAATGGCCTAGTTTCAAGTCGAAGTCAGTTGGCCATTTCAAGCCTTTTAAATTACTCATTGTGTACTTTCTTCTGTTTCAGTTTTACAACCTAAGCCATTAGAATAAAACCTCTCTGAAGTGGTTTCTATTACACAATTTAAAGAAACTGTCGTATGCTTATTCATTTGAGGTGAGGGTTAACACTCTAATAACACGTGTAAGACAGTAAGCATGTTAAAAGAGCAAAAACAAACGAGCAAAAACCACGGTTCTGACAAACATTTTGGGCAAAATGTGCCAGTGTCCCTATGACAGTAGTCAGACCAAGGATAAGCACCCAATATGATCATCCCCCCCAGTGTTGATGCCCATTCATGTGATTTTGACCAAATTAACCTCATATTTTACCATAATAGTTCAAAAATGGTAAATTTCTGTGCGCTTCGCACGCAAATGTTCTAATTACAATTACATTTCATGATTTTAGGTTCTAAGTGGCAAAATTTTAGTGCGCTTTGCACGCACATATGATAGTAAGGGATCTTGTCAGTAAACCTGTTTCATTCATAAATTTTCATCAACCCAATCCCCCATGTCAAAAAGAAATTTACGCCACTGATAATTACTGTGGAGTCGCAGCCCTAACACAAACAGCGAGATTGCCATGCTAGCAATACAGAGTTTGACAGTTAGATTCTGGCCAGGTCCATCCAGGTTTCCTGTTCAACTCCTTCTCTGGAGAAAGATTTATTCATCCTATCATTGTATGATGTATACTAAATCATCTGCAATGGATTGGCAGACTTGAAATGATAGATTCTTAGGAGTGCTCCACTTTATATTGGGACATGGTATAGAATTTTTCAAAAATCTTTGCACAGGAATAACAAAGACATGTATGTGGAGGGAAACACAGGACCAAAAAATATTAAAATAATAAGGGCATCACTCTTTTTTCAGAAAGTCTGGACAAGAAATTGGTTTTACTTTTAAATTTATATAAAAAAAAAGAATACTGGAGATCTTCCTGACTTTGCTTAGCCCATTGTTTTATTTCCCTTTCTTTCATCAGGATCAACAATAGAAGACAAGACGTTTAAACTCTCACTGAGCACAGCCTCACTTGGGTATCTCGACAAGGGTTTCCATCGTCTAACGCAAACCCAAGCAACAGGGTCATCAAGATCTGCCCAGACTAAACGAGAGCAAGACCTTACTTACCTACTACAGTTCTTCCAAAGAACTCATGCTATTAAGGTAAGTGAAGGGAATTATTTAAATATGAAAAAAGGTTTCAGTAGCAAGGAGGCGGAATGGGATTCATGCAGCCAAAATTTAGCAGTTATTTGACATTTTAAAAATAATTAAGTAGAGTGTGTGTTTATGTGCAGGGGCGGATCCAGGATTTGAAAAACGGCAAAATTACCGGGGGCTGAAAGGCTGTATTTGTCCAAAATGGGCTGATTTTGCAGAATTACCGGGAGGCGCACACCCCCTCCGCCCCCTCCCTGGATCCGCGCCTGACGTGCATGTATGTGCGTGCGTGCGTGCATGTATGCATGCACATGAAGGTAATCGCTCCCAATTTATGCAGATGCATTGCTGAAACTGCACTCTCCAACTAGACCTCTCAGAAATGTAGACTGTTCCCATTCAGAACAATGGGATAAAAATAACCCAAAAATACATTCAACAGCCCAGGTTTAAAAAATCACCCATCGGACAGCAAAGAAACCATAGGAAAATATGAGATTAGATTTCAAGTTAATTTGCAGAAGTGGTCATACACACATGTCAATCCACATTTATAAACCAAATCTGTATGCATTTCTCTCAAGAAGAAATAGATAGGGTTGTCATGGAGTCAAAAAACATCATGGATTTTCTTTTAACAAAGGCATGGAATTTTTATTTTGGTCATGTGAATTCCTGAAAATTGTAAAGATCATTTAATTTTTTTTTCCATTTGAAACATATCAGGAAGCAAATGATATTTGTGTAATTTTTGTTCTTTGTACTGTCAACTTGATAAATTCCTAACAAAACTGTTCCATGCATGACATTTACCTGCATCCTTGTTAACACAAAATGAAACCGCAACAAAGTAAAAGGAGCTAGTGTACATACTTTCCAAAAGTGTATTTGGTTTTAGCCTGTACATGAATCCTTTAGTAGAATATTTTAACAGCACTATTTTTTATAGTTTTAAACAGTATGGAAGATTATGTATTACACAGTGTCTCATAAACCTACACATTAAACCCTATCAGGCAAATATTTTGACGTTCTTTTAAATTTCTCAGCTTTGATGGTAACATAGACAAAACCTAACAAATATTTCCCACATCAAGTGTATTGTACCCCAAATCTGAGACTTTTTTTTGCTCCAAACTTGAATTACCTTTAAGCTGCAAACTCTTAAATTGCCATTTTATTTTTCTGTCATACAAAATATTTAAGAAAACGAGGTAAGCAATCTTTTATTTTCAGATAATCTGTTTGAAGCAGTAAACTATTTCATTAATGGCTGTGGCACATCCATGCACATTAAATTATATAGTTGGTAGTAAATTAATTAGTTACATAATTACCAATGTATTTATTTACTATCTTCTTTACCAATATGACGAATTTCACATTACTGTGCTGAAAACTAAGCAGATTAATACAAATTTCATGGAGGTATTTCTTACATGTATGTGCTTGCTTGCAAATGGTCAAAGATTGGCTAAATTATGGGAAAAGAAAACATGGATGTTTTCTCAACTTGCCGGTTGATAAGTATGCAAAAATTAGATATAGTCTAAAAAATCATGTAAAGAGTTACTGATTGACCTGTTTTAGAGAGTAAAAATACATGTAAAACTATATTAAAGATAACATTTCTTTACTTAATGATAATGTACCTACATGTAAATAGTGAATTTCAAGCTATATAGGATATATGTGTAACTAAACAATGATGTGGGAGTAATACCTGAAAGATGTTGAGTTAAAAGTGCATATCAAATTACTTTTCTTTCCTGTAGTGAAAGGTAGATGGAGAAAAAAAGTAATTTTCTCATACTTTCAACTCTAATTATGTATATCATTCATTTCCTGAAAGACAATGGTATTGTCTTTCACCAAACAAGAATCGGTTTTTGAGAAGTTGAGCAGAGAAGATTAGCATTGGTATTTCTAGATGTTACAGGCTTTTTGTTGACACAGGATTTGTGGATTTAAAAAAATGTGGAAATACTTTTTAAAATTGGCATTTTTTATGGTAGGATGTTGTTGAAAAAGCTATAACAGGGTACGTCAATCACAAAGATAAGCACAAAAAGCCCATGTTCCATGTTTTTATTGCATTTAAGATTGAGGGCATGGAATATCTGTTGCTAAGCCTGATTCAAAGTGGACGGCATAAATAATGTTCATGCTCGAAATCAAAGACACTATCAGTGATTCACCCGAAAGAGTTAAAATATTTGAAATTTGCAGGATTAGTTTAAAAGTGAAGGATAAGTCTATAGAACTCTCATAAGTTACTTTTTCCAACTGACAAATTGACAAAAATAGTAAAACGGCAGTGTTCAAAGATATGAATCTCCATTCAGTTATGTGTTCTAGTAAGTGTCCGTATGGACAGTAATGACTAAAATATCAGATTTTGTCCTTTTAGGTTGCTTTTGATCTTATCATTTGCAGGATATGTTAGGATACCTGTACCTGTTACAAACATGCAAACATCTGATTTTTGTCTCGCCTGAACTTTGTTCGGCAGAGACTTAGTAATCACTCTTCTGTCTGTCTGTCTGTCTGTCTGTCTGTCTGTCTGTCTGTCTGTCCGTCCGTCAGGGTGTCTGTCATGCTGTCTGTCTGCCCGCCGTCCGTGTTCAAGTGCTTGTGTACGATTTATCTGGAGTTCCGTAAGGGCTACGATGATGTAACTTGGTGGAAAGAAGCGGGTCCATGAGTTCTCGACCTGATTAGATTTTGGGCATAAAATATGCTAATTAAGTATCTAATTTGCATAATTTACGAAAATTTTCCCGCAAGGCTTGTGTACAAGTTTTCTGGAGTTCCGTAAGGCGTATAATGATGTAACTTGGTGGAAGGGAGCGGGCTGGAGAGTTCTCGAACTGATTAGATTTCGGGCGTATTTCGGACAAATTAAGTATGCAAATGAGCTAATTAATATGCAAAAATCAGCGTAATTGCTATAATTTTGAAACAGTACATCGGATACAGAAAATTCCTTCACTGCATGAAAGCCTATCATGGTGCGCATCTTTTTTGCAATTTGAAAGTGTGTGATATATGCGGCTTAGGTATGCAAATGAGCTAATTAAATATGCGTAATTACTTTATCTCTGAAACGGTACATCTGATAGGCAAAATTCCTTCGCTGCATGAAAGAATACTATGCCATGTGTCTTTTGTGTGAATCATAATTGGATCAAAGTGGCATTTTGGGCATAAAATATGCTAATTAAGTGTCTAATTTGCATAATTTAAGAAAAAAAAGCTTGTGTACAAGTTATCTAGAGTTCCGTAAGGCATATAATGATGTAACTTGGTGTAAGGAAGCGGGTTGAAGAGTTTTCGACCTCATTAGATTTTGGGCGTATTTTGGGTTAATTAGGTATGCAAATGAGGTAATTAATATGCATAAAATCTGCGTAATTGCTATATTTTTTAAACGGTACATCGGATACACAAAATTCCTTCACTGCATGAAAGCCTGTTATGGTGCGCATCTTTTTTGCCATTTGAAAGTAA
>JAMKCH010088347.1:6422-16556 GCA_023653785.1 Ophioderma brevispina
CTATGGATGGTCGGAGAGAAGTTCGCTCACTTCTCAGTGAAAGAGCAGGTAGGAAAAATATCTTGTCATGGAGATGTTCGCTCTAACTGCAAAGAGAAGTTCTCTCGCCCGAGCGAATATGTGTGAGCGAATGTCTCTCGGCTGAGAGCAATTCTATGGGAACGGCGCCTTACTTAAGCTTTCCATCCATACCAAATTTTCCAAATATTCAGAATCATGACATATTTCCTTTAACAAAAGAATTTTGTAACTTTCTGCTCACTGCATGCACAAACAGGTCACAAATATTATTAGTGATATAGTCATACATTACCTTGCACAACCCTGGGATGTTTCTGGACACAGTAGAACTTCTTTAATTCATCTATGCTGATTGTTCCTGATTTGTTTGCATCTACTTTCTGAAATACCTAAGAAAAGAGTAATAACAGTGAATTTAAACTCATCTATGCTCGTTCGTGCGTGCAAGTCCAAAATCACAGTGGAAGATCCGTCTTTAACCAGCTGATAGTTTCATCATCCAGGTTGATCAGGCCTGGAATTCCTCTTGGGGACTTGTAGACCTCACAGTCATCTATGATGTGGCTAATAGTTTGTGGCTCTCCACAATCGCAGTTTGGTGAAAGTTCTACTCCGATCTTGCGAAGGAAGTTCTTTGTACGACCAACGCCAGTTCTGAGTCTGTTGAGGTTGACTCGTGCTTTCCTATCAAGGTCACAGCCTTTGGGCTTGCTAGATGGGCTGTCCACAAACTGCTTTATGCAGTTAGGTACCTATGCAATACCTTCTATGAAAATGTCCTCACCATTATCTAAGCCTTGCTTTCTGCTAATCGTAATTGATCATTCATAATTACTAATCAAAGTGATCATGATTGATTGAAACTAGTGCTGTTGATGACAGGTGCATGCATTGTTGACAATCTTGTTGACAACATTTTTGTGACATTTTGACACAATATTGCTGACAACAAATAAAATAAAAGATGCACACACTAAAGAAATTTAATTGGTAATACAGATCGCAAAAACAGCTTGCAAAACTTATTAGCTAGCATACCGCTTTTAAATAAAAGCGGCATGCTAGCTGATTAATTGAACCATTTCTGATGACGAGGACTTTTCTGTATACCTACAGGATAGAGAACCTAATTTCTTGCTTAGAATATCCAACACGCACATCAATATGGCATGATATTTTAAAAAGAAATGAACAACAAAATTATGCATGTATTAACACAGCCAACCTGCATTGGCCTGAAGCACCCCAGCTCACCCACATCATTCACTAAGACACAATAGACCTTTTCAAAATGAAGTTTTCTGAACACGATGACCCCAATAACCGCAGCACTTTTAAAGTGTACTTAGCCTTTGTGTAATGCGGTCATTGGTAAGCGCTAGTGAATTTACGCATCCTCTTTCCACTAATACCAAAATGAGTACCAACATACCTAGTATTGCGTCGGAATGATGTCAGTAAAACTGTCTATTTTCATTACACACAGTATGGGAAAATTCAATTTTTCACCAAAAGGTTAGGAATTATGACCATACAAGCATGTGTAGTGACTAGTGATTTGACCATGAATGGCCGCACTTGACCTTGAAATGGCCTGCACAATTTTTGGCACTGAATGTTGACCACATCACCTACCAAGTTTAATTGACAGATTAGCTCATTTGTTTAAATTGGCACATATGCCCTTTGACCCCAATTATGAATCACACAACATGACCTCTCACTGGGCCTGTGGTTCTTCTGATCAAATTTGGCTGCAATTGGCCCAAGCATTTGAGCAGGAGATACAAAAACAGAAAAAAAATAGTTTCTCAAACTGCTTCATATGCATGAGTCACATGACCATGCTACCTTGCATAGAGGGGATATGATTTTTTAAAGATTTTTCACATTAAGACCAGAAGTGCCCCTTATTGACCTCTGACCCCATGTCAAGCACAACTTTTGTGAAGGGTCTCAAGCTGCTTCAAATGCATGAGTCATGTGCCTATGTAACCATGCATATAACAAATATCAATTTTTAAAGATTTTTCACATTAAGACCGCAAGTTCCCGCTTCATGACCTTTGACCCCTAAGCCGAATGCCACTTTTGTGAAGGGTCTTGAGCTGCTCCATATGCATGAGTTACATGACATGCTACCTTGCATATAGCAAATATGATTTTTTGAGGATTTTTCACATTAAGACGGAAGTGAAACTTAATGACCTTTGACACCATGCGGAGCACAACTTGAAGGGTCTCAAGCTGCTTCATATGACAATGCTACGTTGCATTTAGCAAATATTTATTGAAGATTTTTCACATTAAACCCAGAAGTGGCCCCCCTTAATGACCCATTAATGACCTTTGATCAAAACTCTGTGAACACCCAATGGACACTGGCTAATGCCGAGTCACATGTTATCATTGCATATAGTCCATGTCACTTTGGCAATTTTTTTATTATTTGTAAAATCATGTTTTGACCCCTTAATGACCTTTGACCCAAATCTGTGTACACCCCATAGACACTAGTGCCGAGTCACATAACCCAACCACGTCTCCATTGCATGTTTGTAGAAGACACATTTTGAAGATTTTGGTAAAGCTAAAAAACTTCTGTTAGTGCCCAAGGAGGGGGTTCCTAGGGACCCAACCGAGATACCCACCTTCCCATGGGAGTTTATGAAACTAACACACAGCTGTTTGACTCCATGCAAATTGTCTATTTTATTTCTGGTACAATTTTAAGCAGTGGCGACACAATTTTTAACAACTGATATAGGTAGGGACATGCAAGGGCTATTATCTCCGCAAAAATCAGACAAATCCATTACGGGAATCTTGCCATATAGGCCTACAAAGGTCATAATTTGTATGTTATAATGCCCTCTATATGCCCATTCTCCATTTATGTGGAAAAATGAACATCCTAACTTTGACCTCTGACCTATGGCCAATTGAAATTGTCAATTTTTGAAAGAAAAAGTGGTTTGCACATTTTCATCCACAGCAACTCCAATATAAGATTTCAAACCAATTCAAAAAATTATTGCACAATATAGCCAAATTTATACCATCTTGTATTTTTCTCAGAAAGATCAAATTCACCTTGGTCTTTCTCATAGACTTACACAGTTAAGACCACGGCCATGACAAAATAAAAATAGACACATTCAGCATATTCGTCATTGAACGTGGAGGGTTTTTCTAATGCAAAAAGTAACATCATTGCTGATATGTGTAACAATTTCCAATGCGATGTCCTATGTCTACAGGAAACCCACAGAGGAATTGAAAACCACAGCCCAACAATACCAGGAATGGTCCTTGCCATCGAGAGACCACATCGACAATATGGAAGTGCTATATATGTGAAAACAGGCACCACAGTAGAAGCAACCTCAATGTCTGATGACAACAACATCAAAGTCCTCACCATTGAGCTCAGCACTGTCATAGTTACATCCATCTACAAACCTCCATCTGGATCTGGATCTGGATTAATACTGCATAACACCCCTGGTGGAGTCACACATGCAGGAAGTGGTGTACGCATGAAGCTGTTTAGACGATGTTGTTGATGTATTTCGTTGCTTGTTCTTTAAAGAGTTGCGGGTTTTAAATGGTCGTAATGTGATATGGTAATGAGTTCCAGTCTATTATTGTCTTTGGAAAGAAACTATTTGTACCAGTCTTTGTTTGTGCCGATGATCTGGTAGCAATTTGGATGCTGGTGCCGTGACAGACGCCGGACCGGCTGCAGGAGATCACCCACTGGCAGGGCAAGAAGGCCCATTCTTGCTTTGTGCAATATTGCCAATCTACTCACAGTTCTCCTGTTCTTAAGGCTGGACCATTAGAGGTTCTTAATAATGTTTGAAACACTGCTAGTACGGGAATAGTCATTGATGACAAACCTAGCAGCTCTCCGCTGAATATTTTCTATTTTGTTAGTAAGGTCCTGAGTATGGGGATCCCACACGGCCGATGAATATTCTAAGAGTGGGCGGACTAGTGAGAGATAGGCTTTCTGTTTGATGGGTTTTGTGCATGAGTAGAGATTTCTTTTTATAAATCCAAGTGATCTATTTGCTGATGATGTTATGCGACTGATGTGTTTGTTCCAGGTTAGGTTGTTGGTAATGTCAACTCCAAGATAGGAGTGGCAAGATGTTAGTTCCAGTATGGATTGCCCCAGTGTATATTCACAGTCTTTAGGTTTGCGTGAGTGTGTTAAACGCATGACAAAGCACTTCTTTGCGTTGAATTGCATTTGCCAAACCTCCTGCCACTGGAATAATGTGTTTAGATCATCCTGGAGCTGAACCTGGTCAAAATGATTTTTAATTTCTCTATAAACAACACAGTCGTCAGCAAATAATCGGACTTCCGATGCAATATTGTGAGATAAATCATTAATGTAAACAAGGAAGAGCAAAGGTCCCAGCACCGTACCCTGGGGAACGCCAGATGTTACCTCTGTACTAGCCGAGTGCTCACCCCCGACAACGACCCTCTGTTTACAGTGCTTGAGGAAATTTGCAATCCAAGTGTGAGCTTTGTTACGAATACCATATCTGTCAAGTTTCAATAATAACCGGTTATGGGGAACGCAATCGAATGCCTTTGAGAAATCCATTATTACCATGTCAATTTGGGATCTCCATCAATAGACTTTAAGCACCCTCAACTCAGCCTTGGGAATTCCACCAAAGCTCACTTCTTCATTGGCGATTTCAACAGCCATAGTACCCAATGGGGCTACAATGAAACTAACAAAGATGGATAAGCTGTCGAAGAATGGGTAGACAGTCAGCATCTACATCTCCTTCATGACCCTAAGCTGCCGCCATCATTTCATAGTGCCCATTGGAAGAGAGGTTACAACTCTGATCTAGCTATTTTTAGCAAAAACATCTCTAACCTGTGTAGCAAGATTGTTCTGGATCCTGTTCCACTAACACAACATCGACCAATCTGTATCCAAGTCAACGCTGCAGTCAGACCAAACAAAGTGCCTTTTAAACTCTAAATTGCTCCCTTATTTCCCACAGGCTCCCAAAGATCTGGAGGAGAGCACATGTTATGGCGCTCCTAAAGCCTGGGAAAGATCCATCCCAAGAGCTATAGACCAATGTCACTCCTCAGCCATGCCTAAAAGCTCTTTGAACATCTCCTGCTCAATCGTATCGCACCTGTGATAGATGAACACCTCATACCAGAACAAGCAGGTTTCTGGCCAGGCAAATCAACAACAAGCCAAGTACTCAACCTAACTCAACACATTGAGGATGGTTTCGAGAAGGGTATGGTAACCGGAGTTGTGTTCGTCGACCTATCAGCAGCCTAGGACTCTGTTAATCAGATGCCTACTTGGGAGTGAAGCTTGACCAGCAGCTTACTTACCGGCAGCACCTGGAGTCCGTATGCGCCAAGGTATCTTCGAGGAATAACCTCCTGTGCCGACTTGCTGGATCTTCATGGGGTGCCAGCCCAACGACCTTACGCACCACTGCCTTGGCTCTGGTCTACAGCACTGCTGAATATGCCGGCCCAGCATGATGCAACAGCTCTCACACAAAGAAGCTGGACACAGTACTCAATGAGACCTTGAGAACCATCACTGGCTGCCTCCGTCCTACTCCATCTGAATTCCTACCAGTGCTTTCAGGTATTGCACCTGCAGTACTTCGGCGAGAACACCACACGCATAAAATAGTGAATAAGGCTCTGCTGGACAACAAGCACCTGCTGCATAACACTGTCAAAGAATCACACCAACTCGGTAGACAGAGACTGTGCTCTCGCCGACCTTTCTGCCGACACGCTGCTAAACTCTCCAGTTCCTCTTTCAACATCTTACAGACATGGAATACTGCCTGGCTAGATACCCCAAGACCAAATCAACTCTCTATTACACCTAAGACAGAACTACCACCTGGCAGCAATCTCCCACGCAAGGAATGGGTCACCTTAAACCGGATCCGCACAGGAGTCGGTCGCTTCAATAGCAACATGCACCAATGGGGGCTGCGGCCATCGCCAGCCTGCCAATGTGGTTCTCCATCACAGACTGCGGATCACATTCTCAATGAGTGCCCTACCTTTCGTCCACTGGTGAACACAGATTTCTCAAACCCCAACCAATCAACAGTGAGTTGGCTCCAACGCTTACAACATATATAGCTGCTGCCTCATACGCAAGAAGAAGAAGAAGATGCCTACTCCATAATATTCTGGAAATCACCAAGGACATCCGCTTGACTGAGCTTATCAAAGAAATGCTGGCAAACAGGATGTTCTTTGTTCAGCTAGGAGCGAAGATGAGCCGATAGCATAGGCTCAAGAATGGATTACCACAAGGGAGCGTGCTTGCACCTCTCCTATTCAACATCTCTACCAACGACCAACTTAAGAGTGCAGGAACTGGTCATTTTATTTATGCAGACGATCTTGGAATTAGCGCACAAGATGTAGACTTCAATCCTGTTGAAGAGAGACTCTCCAAAACTTTGGATGAACTCACTCTTATTTTGAGGAAAACCACCTACGTGCAAATCCATCCAAGACGCAACCGTGAAGCTAAACGTCAGCTTGAAGTTACCTGGTCTGGAACACCCCTGGAGCACTGTGATAACCCTGTCTACCTAGGAGTTACCATGGACCGCACTCTCTCTTATAAGACCCACATCGAGAAGGCGAAGAGTAAATTATGTTCACGCAATAACATCTTGAAGAAACTCACTGGCACAAGATGGGGTGTTCGCCCACATACCCTAAGATCGACGGCAGTTGCCCTGTGCTACTCATGTGCAGAGTATGTTTGCCCTGTATAGGAAAGATCAACCCATGCCAAGAAGCTTGATTCAGCATTAAGGGCAGTGTGAACCTTGAGTTTCCGAGTATCTATTTTGGTTTGTAACTTTGCAAATATTTGATTATTGTATGTAAAAGTATACATTTCTAGAAAATTGGACGATGAACCCGATGATGGCATCAGATTAATGTAAAACTTTCTGTATTTTGAAAAAAATACTAAAAAAACATGATTTTACCCCAAAATTTTCAGACAGCATAACAAAAACAATTTTGAATTTTCATGATTTCTTATGTTATTTTTTAGAAACAAGACAAATTTGTCTGGGGACGGTTTTTCATTTGTTAGAAATAGAGCTTACTTTTCGAAATATAAGGAAAAATGTCAAAAAAGAGTGACTTTTACCTTTCTTTTCCAAAATTTGAGTATATATTGGAGAATATCTTAAGTTAAAAATATAAAATAAAAAAAATGAGAAAACCGTCCCTAGAGAAGACCGATTGCTATCGTAGGAAAAATAAACCTTACCTTTTACTTCAGTATTTTTGGAGTTATCTTGTGTGAAAATTTGCCAAATTTTGCGAAAATTGAACATTGAGAAAATCCATGTTTTAGTAAAAAAGTGACTTTTCACGCCATTTCAAGCTGTCTCTTTCTCAAATAACTTTATCTTTGAACTTCAAAATTGAGTATGTTGTGCAAGTGATGAAAATACATCTTTATTCACTATTGAATCAAACATCTTTTGTCTCCAACTCCAGAAATCAGAAGAAATTGTTGAAATTTCATCTGGTCTAAATTAGCGCTTTGTTTACATTTTCAAATTATTGTTTTTCGTTTTTTCAAGATGCGTTCGCGCAAAAGTACATTAAAGCACGCGCACGCTTCATTACGCAGCAAAAATTCACCGCGCGACACGTTGCTGCACCTTGCACCTGACGCGTGAAATGTGCTTAAATTCCCGCCGTTAAGACCATGTGGTTTTTGTGGCTTTAAATGGTCAAATAGCTGTTTTAAATCGGCAAAAAATACAGCTCAGGATTGTCTGCAGTGGATAACCATTGTTGGTAACGATAGAACACAGGTTGATGTTTAAAATGGTGCAAAAATCAGAAATTCGTGTAAAAACAAAAGCACTTGGGTTAACACTGCCCTTAAATGTAAAAGGTGAGAAAATTCCTCACGGATGGAAGATTCCAGCTCATCCATGAGGAATTTTCTCACCTGTTTCTGCACATTTTAAGAGTATTTTGGAAGGGAAAAAAGGTCCACTCATGTAGGACTAACCCTGGTTTAAACCCATGTCTAAGACTCCCTGTGATGGGTTTTCAGCAAAATGAAGCTAAAACATATAACATTAACTGAACGCATGTGCCGCCTGTTTTCGCTGTTTATGAATGGTGACTAAGGTTACATGAGGTCACCAAGGTCACCAAGGTCACATGAGGTCATCAACATGTGGGACACTGGCCAAGGACCATTGTATCCAAGTGTCATGAAAAGTGATCAACATATTATATGGATAATTCTGACCTTTTTGGGCAATGACCTCTAAAGATGACCTTCGACCCCTCTCTTGAGAGGGTTAACTTGCGGGGCACTACCCAAGGACTATTACACGTGAGTGCCGTGATAATGTGTGGACTTATGTGAAAACAGTGGGCAATTATGTTTTGGGTTAAGTTTACCACAGACATACACACACTCACAGACATACACAACACCAAAGCAATCCTTATGTGCCCTCTTGCAAATGACACAAAAATGACACATGAAATTTTGAATTTGAGGACAAATGATTCATTTCGCCTTGTTTGCATCACAATGAATTTGAATGCAAGCTAAAGAGAGCTCTCCATTTGACTGACTACATTGTCAATTGAGTATCAAAGTTTGATTTTTTACATAGATCAAAGCTATGACAATAATACAGCAGGTGTCAATGTTAATGTCAACAAAAGTCACAACATAAAAAAAAATATTGCAAGTTAAAACTTGCAAGATTCCCCTGGCAGTGAGCAAATATGCAAATGAGCTCATTAGTATGTGCAAATAGTTATGACACAGTACATAGGTATTACTTGCATGCACCACTACCAACATACCAAGTTTTGTCAAATTTGGACATTGGGATCTGGTAGAATCTTCACCTTTTTAATAATGAGCTAATAAGAGCAAATATGCAAATGAGCTCCTTAATATGTGCAAATAGTGATGACACAGTGTATGGGTATTACGTGCATGCACCACTATCCACGTACCCGTACCAAGTTTCATCCAATCTGGACAATGGGATATGGTAGAAGTTCACCTTTTCAGTCAACCTAACCAAAATGGGACACAGACACACACAGACAAACAGAAGGAAGAAAGAAGCCAATGAGAGCACTGCATATGACTGCATTGCTACTTAAATACCAAGATTTGTACGCAAAGTGATGACAATAAATGACTTACACTAGGCGTTGAAGGGGGGTCTGGTGATGCAACAGGTGTTGATGATGAAGACGCTGTAATCACTCCTCCATCTCGTCCTTTGAATATCCTTTGTGGACCCTTCACTCTGTCTTGAGGCTGGAACAGTGGAAAATATGAACTTAAGTGATGATGACAGTAATCAATAGTAATTTAGTCATTAGAACTAATTAGATATTTGCTGAAACATGCAATGGGAAGTGACAACTGCTCTGCTCTGAAAAAGCAATTCTATTTTTTTCTGTGGGTCAATGTGGGCTGATCAAAATGTGGCAGCAATGATACGGAATATATTATGGCCATTTTTTACATTATTATCAACAATATAGTTTAATTTTGCTGACTAATAAACATTGCTTCTAAACAAGAACATATTTAGAAATATATTGATGCACTGGACCGAAAGGGCCATGTTAGGAGCGTCCGTATCATGGATACACGCGACCCTGGATCAGCTTACTCAGTTGAATAAAAATCCTGACATCACCACAAGCCATTACCAATGACTTGTGGATATGCTAAGAAGAACTAAACTGAAAGAAAATGCATGGAAGCTTTGTACATCATATTATACTCACCAAAATTGTGAGATTGTTCTATTTTATACATGTATACTTACGAATGATCCAACTAGTGCATTTTTTGTGCTCAAAAAAGCCATCAGACACCCCTTATGCCACATTAAAAATTTCGGTGCGCCCATGCCTAGTAGCGGTCCCACGCTAGCATCGGTACGCCCATCACTATCGCCACTGGCATCCATGATCCTTTGCTCATTTTTGTACCTTCCCCAAGGCTCCACTTGCGGGGAAGGGCCTGGATGAGGGTTACTAGTT